>SMLS01070121.1:0-40239 GCA_004785975.1 Popillia japonica
TCATTACACGCAAACATTGAAGAGGCGCCATCTTTGTTTGATTTTATGATGTAGAGTTCATATCAGGTTTATTTTTGAGATACTGAGTGTTGATAATAGTAAAACCTGCAAGATACTGAAAAATAATCACGTCTCACCCTGTATATATATACAGGGTGTCCAGAAACTCTCCTGACAAACGAAGACAAGATAATTTTAAGACAATTTAACCCAATTCACCCTAGTCCGAAAATGCTTCCTAAGGGAGCTAGAGCTCTTTGAAGATAGCGCCTTATAATTAGTCTTTTTTTAAATATCTCCAGAACGCTTCTATTTAGAAAAACAAAAACTGGTATGCTTATTTATCCTCCAGAGATGAATCGATTTCATCAGTTGCGAATTTCTAGTACCGGTCATAGGCGTCCGTTTTGGGTAGGTTAACGGTTATTTTAACGCATAACTTTTTTGTCTTTAACTTTTAAGCATTTGTGACACTAGATTATTAAATTTTCAGGTATTCTAGTACTAAAAGGCACTCTTACTTTAAGTCGGTAGGATACACCGTTTTCTAGAAAAATCGATTTGAAAATTCTTCGTTGTTTCGTCATTAAAATTCAATTTATTATTTTTTGCACTAGTAGCTCTAGCTCCCTTAGGAAGCATTTTCGGACTAGGGTGAATTGGGTTAAATTGTCTTAAAATGATCTGAGGAATCTCCGGTCTTCGTTTGTCAGGAGAGTTTCTGGGCACCCTGTATATACCTTTTCAGCACATAAAATTGCATTGTACAAGTTTCTGAACCTCATATACGAACACAGCTGTATTCTAACACGTAAAACATCAAAATGTATACCGTACACACACAGATTGACAAAAAAAATTATTAATTGGTGACGTGTTTTTACTAACGACATCCCGTGTGGCCGTAGGGCTGTGCTCTGTTTCAGCTTTGCCTGTGTTATCCTGCAGCCAGTCCCCGAAATCCCCCCGTTGCATATCCAAACCTAAAACTAAAAAAATTATGTATGACACAGCGGAAAATGACGATTTCGATCGGGAACACATAGCGACGTACGAGGAAGTGGCCAAGTTGTATCCGAGACCGGGCATCTACAGGCCGATAGTGCTGATCGGCTCGCCCGGCGTCGGCCGCAACGAACTCAAACGCAGGCTGATCGATACGGACCCTGAGAAGTATAAAACGCCGATTCCATGTAAGTTTGCTTAATCCTGGTTTGTTTATTAGAAGATTGACAGGTTTAACAGTTGGAATTTTCCTCCCTCTATAGATACGAGTCGAGCCATGAAGCCCGGCGA
The DNA here is from genome assembly GCA_004785975.1 of Popillia japonica. Lineage (NCBI taxonomy): Eukaryota > Metazoa > Arthropoda > Insecta > Coleoptera > Scarabaeidae > Popillia > Popillia japonica. Next base: position 1,297 of record SMLS01070121.1, read on the forward strand.
GGTAAACGGTAAGGAGTACTTCTTCGTTACGCGAGAGCAAATGGAGGAGGATATAGAAGCAGGGAAATTTATCGAATTCGGCGAATATAAAGGGAACCTATACGGTACATCAGCGGATAGCGTAAAATCTATTGTAAACTCTGGCCATGTTTGCATATTGAATCCTCATTATCAAGCGCTGAAAATGCTAAGAACACCACAACTGAAACCTTACATAATCTACATTAAACCGCCGCCTTTGGATGTGTTAAAGCGGACGAGAACGGCGCTTAACGCCAAATCAACGTTCGACGTGAACAGCTCTAGAGGATTTACGGTAATCCTATCGACTGCGCCACTTATTCTCGATCACCTTAATTGATTAATTTCCGTTTTAGGATGAAGAATTTAGTGATATGATCAAGTCCGCGGAAAGGATAGAATTCCTCTACGAGCATTTGTTCGATGAGCAGATCATCAACGCGGATTTAGCTTTAGCTTTTGGTCAACTTCTAGCGTCTGCCAACCGCTTAGAAACTGAACCACTTTGGGTGCCTGCCTCCTGGGTCCAGTAGTTTGTTATTGAGTTAATGTTGATGTGAATTGAACAAAAAGAAAATGAAGAAAAAAAATGGAAGCAAAACACCTTATTTTTATTATTATCGAAGCTGATATTGTTGAAGAATCTATTGATATTTGATATGGAAAATTTATCAATTACGTTCGTATGCACTTTTTATGAAATTCGTAATAATTTTAGCACTTGTGAGAATATTCAAAGGTTATTTCATTTCTTGAGTGACTTCGCCAGCTTACATTCCTGTGTACAATCTGCTTCAGTGCCTTAGATTGTTGTTGTTTTAGAAGATCCACTCGTTCCTATTATTCCTATAAATTAGATTTTAGTTGAGTTTAGCAGCCCTTTTAATGTACCCTTACATTTTTGTCTCTATTTAAGAAAGATCGTTGTTAGTTATTACACGGACTGTATCTATAAAAAAAACTGCTTGTTCAAATTGTCCAAGACTGATCGTTCGGGTAAATTCCTCGCTTGTAATGCACTAAATACATTGAACTTAATATTGCACCTTTTAATATAAAAATTTAAGACTAGTATTACTGTTAAAAACAACACCATTGTGAGAAATTAAAATCTAAGAAATGAAATAATCTCTGTGCAGGATGTTCACAATCTTAGTTCACTTCCTCTAGATTTAACGGTGCAGTAAATTTCGGAAAAAATATCACGGTAATAGAAATAATATCCATGTTATCCTAATCCAATCAAATTCTTTATTTCGAAGACGGTGTACCATATTTACCAATTTCTGTTTTATGAAACTGTTTTGGCGTCTTCTTCGTCCACTTCAGCATTTATCCCTCACATCACCATTTGTCTGGATATTCCTCGATTATGCTGGTAACTACTTCAGTTTCATCTGGAGGATAAGTTCCAGTAACATAGGTTTTTTGCAGCTGAAACTGCTCTTCATTCTAACATTGGTACTAAAACTTACAGAATAAATAACAACCTTTTGATAAAGGAGCAGCCTTACTCTGTGGACATCCTGTACATTAGAAATTACCTTATTTAAATTTATTGATCATATTCTAGAAAAATTAATGACATCTAGTTGTAATCTATACCAGATAAAAGCCAAATTTTATAAATGATAAATAATAATAAAAAAAATGTTGCTAATTGCTAAATTGTTGATTTAAATATTATCATATTACGTACATATGTATAAAATAAAATAAGATAGTGATAATAATAATGTGAAAATAACATTATATAACTGATGAAAAACATTTTTTGAAAGAAACCTGAAAGATGTAACGCATGTTGTGTAGAGGTGTGAGGGTGGGTCAATATGTCCGTGACTTTTTGAATGAAACACAAGTTAAAAAAAAAAAAAATCAACATAGTCTCCTTTGAGATCTATACACTTTGTCCAACGTTTCTCCAATTTGTTATCCCTTCCAAAAAATGAAATTTGTCGAGGTCATCAAAATATTTATTTGTTTGTGAGACGATTTCATCGTTGGAGTCAAATCTCTTTCCGCCGAGCCATTTCTTCAGGTTTGGAAACAATAAATAGTCACTCGGAGCTAAATCCGCAGAATAGAGCGGATGAGAGAGCAATTCGTAGCCTAATTCATGGATTTTTGCCATGGAAACTGCACATATGTGGGCCCTTGCGTTGTCCTGGTGGAAAACAACGTTTTTCTTGACCAAATGCGGTCGTTTTTTTTTCAAATCCTCATTAAATCGACCTCCTAAGTGGGCATAATATTCCCCGTTAATTATTTTTCCCATTTTCTCCTCAAATCACGCGTTAGTCTGCTATTAATGGCTGTCAAACACAAACTAAATGACGCAGCTTGTTCAAATTTTGACAGAAGTCAACTGACAGGAGCAGTGTTGCCCTTTCCGTTAAGAGGCGGCAAATTCAAAAAGTCTCGGACATATTCCCCACTAGGGTGGGTGAATATAGTAGGGTATATTCCTACATATAAAAATAGAAAATGAGAAAACTGGGAGGGTATATCGTTAATTTTTAGCTGAACAAACATAGATGTGTCCACTGCCATTTCGTATTTTAATGATGTTATTAATTCTAAATTGATGTTTTAACGCCGACTAACTCCTGATACTTCGATTTGTTTTGTAGATTTAGAAGTCGACTTATTTATTTCCTATAATAAATAGAAATAATTTGAAAAGAAATGAGCCAAACGCATTGAATTTATAACGTAATTAGCCCCCGATTTTGTTTGTTTTTGAATAAATGTCAAAAAAAGTATATAGACAATCATGCATACAGTGCTAATTATCGCGAAATGTTTTTAGCATCGCTATAAAGGGATGGTTAATCTTAACTTGACATTTAAGGCGATGGTATAAATGTTCCAAGCTATCTTTTTGGAAAATGATACAAGCCTAAAATGCAAAACAAACTGTGATCAGCACATAACATGAATGAGCATTTATATCCCATTTAATATGTTATTAGTTTATGTAACAGAAATTTTAATATAAATCTCATGCGTTTGGCTATTTTTCCTATTTAAGTATTTAGGCAATACAAAAATATTATACTATAGCATTACCTATAAATTAAATACGAACTATAAAAGAAATAACACTATAGCCAACGCCGCGTATTACATGTTATTAAATGAAATGATATTGTAAACGAGATGAACTAACTTAAAATAATACTAATAATTAGTAGTACCTAGGTGAGGATTTTATACTAAATGTGTGACCGCCGATATTCACTTATAACTCGAGTACGTATTAATTAACTACTATTTTTTACCGAAATTAAATAAATTATGTACAGTTCCGGACTAGTGAAATGGCTCGGACATTTTCATTGTTAGCGACTGTACTAAAATGGGATTTTTATCATCATCAAGAGTGCTAAGAATATTTTCTTGTGTAGCAATAATTTAAATAATTGCACAGAATGATTTACATTACATAAATCATTTTGTACAGATTAACTATTTGGGACAATAACTCACTAAGTATCACGTACACTATAAACAAAATATGGGGAAATTGTACTTAATTGATGCAAAACATATAATTTTCTTTAGTAATATTGAAATGTTTTGAATCACATCGTGAGCACTAACACACCAAAATTAGAATTAGACGTTATTTACCTAATCAATATTACACCAGAAATTGAAGTAGAAAGAATCGTTTTTCTTTTTGCTTTGTATCCATCATTTTTCTACTTCAATTCCTACAGTTTTTCGTGATACCAACTTTTTTGTAGTTGTTTACTGCTTGTATACAGTATGGAAAAATGATTTTAATTTTTTAGGAGCCATTTTGTAAGTAGTGAAGTAATTGAAATTTATCATGAGATACGAGGGCTTCTTTTTAAATAAAAATACCAATAATGCTATTGTCGGGCTAGTAAAGTACAAAAATTGCAGATGGCGTACCTAGATTTTACTATATCCAAATTTATAGCAAATATCCTGTGCCAATTGTGAAACATATACGTGGTATTTAAGCAGTAAATATATCTTATATAATTAGTGTAATATGATTGTATATTTTTAATTGTTTTTGGAATTATAAATTTAGTGACTTATGTACATATAGAGGGATTGTATTGAATAAAGAAAAATTACGATTTCAGAGTATGGGTTAGTTTTAATTCCATGTAAAGTGTATTGTTTGAAACTGCTGAGGTTTTGTGGATATTGGAAATTAGCTATGGAAAAATTAAAGTATGAGAGGAGTCCTAAAATCTCGTAATAGGAACATCAAGATTTTAGAAGTTTTACCAGAAATATTTTCGAGACAACAAAATTTGGAATATATTTTCCTAGCCATACTGGTTCTTGAAGAAAACTAAGCAGCAGAAAACTGAAGTAAATACATTTTGTGTAGAAATGCACTACAATAGATATAAACGTTGTAATGGAACGTGTAATTTTGATTTTATTCAAGGTTTAGGTAACCACTCTGAATGGGCAGATTGGCGTTAATTACCCCGCTAGACCCTGAATAAATTCGCGGTTATACAAAATGTTCCTATATCCCCAACTGTATATATTTGTTCATTAGAATTTAAGTTTAGATTTAAGAATCATAACTTATTAATGAGGAAGTGTTCATGTGACGGCGCCAAGAGAAAACTGCTAACGTATACAAAATTCGTCTATCGGGGTATGAAACAGTGGTCAAGACGATATAAAATAACGATACAATGACATCACCAGCGTTCCGAGTCTCACGGTGAACTTCATATATAAATTTAAAAAAACAATTGCAGAATTAGTTCGTTATTTGCGTGCGGCAGTGAACAACAAATAGGAGGGTCGCGCTAAGTGAAAAAGTAAGGTGGAAAAGAAAGGTGTCTTCAACGGTTCAAATTAGTGATCTAGTCCGGTTCATGCTAAAGCAATAAAAAAGGGTTTATCAAAACTAAAGAAGATAACCCCAGCAGCAGGGAAACCCGGAAGTTAAGAAACCGTTTGCCACAAATAAGAAACAGGCCAATTATACAAGAAGACCAGCATCAGCACCAAGCGCCGGCGTCCAACGAAGCAATAGCCTCAGATATTTGTGTTTCCCCAGTTTATACAGGGTGTCCGCGATATACAAAGCATGCTTTTAAGGGATGATAGCTACAACGATTTAGAAACAAAAACATATAATACACCTTGGGCGTAAGGCCAAGTGAATTCTTTATTATTATTTTTTCCGCAGTTTGCGTATGAATAGAGACTTCAAATTTTGGATTTACTTTTCTAGCATTTCAGCCTGCGCTTGCTGCTACTACGTTTCTATTGCTGGAACACCCTGTATAGCGCCCATGGCGTGCAGCTCTCGTTGACAGCTCTATTTAAAATTAAGCTTTATAGTTATAAAAACGTTTTACAACTTTCTTTCGACGTATGGCTATTCTGAATATCGCTTCCTGTTTGAGATTAGAATAATTGCACGCGAGAGCGATGCAAAATTCAAAATAATGGAGCAATCAGCGGTGACAGAACACGTGTAAGACACCGGGCATAAAATGGACCTCAACAACCTAAAAGTGATAGCTACAACCAAGAACTACAGAAATAGATTCATCAGGAAAGCCATAGAGACAGAGAAGAATAAAAGCATTAACAGAGAAGAAGGTTATCACCTCAGCAACATGTGGAAGAGCATACTACGAAAAACCCGTCACGGTTAATGGAGTAGTAAATTCAAGGTTGGATGCATCATGGGCGTATATAAGAATGTCGGACCACGGAGAATCAGTGTTGTTATCCTGAAGAAACTGTCTGTATGAATTGCTAAAGGTCAAAAGAAAAAAAGTAGTTAGTAATAGTAATGTCGGCCGTGAAAGCCTGCGCAGTGTTAATCTAACAAACTATTTAGCGGTCATGGTTGTAATTTATGAAGGATATGGACAAAACAGTGCAGATGTTGATGACGGCGTAAACATTAGAGGAGCTCCAATAAAACCAAAAAAATAACTCAAGTCATTTATTTTAAAACGAAATTACTGGAATTTCACATATATAAACACGTCTTATATTAAAAAAAAAAACTAAATTTAATAAAATAAATATCGTCACTTTGCTACGACTTGAATATTCTAATAAATTCAATAATTATTACTACCAAAGCCTCTACCTCTATTCCCGAATCCACCTCTGCCTCTACCCATATTTCCTCCTTGGTAACCACCTCCACGACCTTGGTAACTCCCGCCTCCCCTTCCTTCAAATCCACCACCATATCCACCCCGGCCTCGATTTCCGAAATTACTCGATCCACCGTCTCGATCCCCGAAATTACCACCACCACCCCGATACCCACCATATCCCCCGGAATTTCCACCGAAACCGCCGGAATTTCCGCCGAAATTACCACCGCGTCCGCCAAATCCACCGCCACGACTCATTTTAGCAGGTGGACCTTCAAGGCTGCTTCCTAAGGTATGTCCTCTTGGAGGACGTTTCGAATCGAGGCGTGATGTTGTTTGGCGTTGGATTCCGAAACAACCGGAGTTTAATTTGCAGAGATCTTTGATGCAGGATACAAGCTGAAAAATAAATAAATTAATTTAATTTTTTCCAATTTGATCAATGTAATTGCTTACTTGAGAATCTGCAGGGGACATTTCTAGAACTTGTTCAGGATCTCTGGATGCTTTAATTACAAGCTCTTCTAGTGCTGGTCGTAGCGCTAATATTTCGGCGGCAATTGCAGGATCCATATTGAAATTGATCCAGTTGTCTAATCGAACAACTCCGTCAATCCAATCAACTTTTCTACAGCCAAATAGCAATAAATGTATGGGCGTCACCATTGACATCTGTTTGCATGATACAGCGCGTGTTCTTATTTTTTCCCCGAAGACGAAAAAGGGAAATGGGAATGTTTGTTCCAGATTACTGCAGTTAACTGAGGTTTTGTGCATAAGAGCAGCTTTGCTCTCGGTAGTAAGCACTTTCCTCTTCTCCTTATGATAACAAACATTAGGATACAGCCCGTAGCACATTAACGACATAACTACATCCAATTTCGGATCAGGCCCTACAGTATCCATATGCATAGGCAGCATTGACTCCTCAGGGAAACCCACGGACGTCAGTATTGCTTGAAGCTGATTCTTAGCTTCCCAAGTAACCCTCATCGTCGGCATGCTGATACCTTTGTAATCGCAAAACCTCATTTCGGCTTCTTCCCCTCCTTGTCTGGCTTGATCCCATAGCTGTAAAAATTTTATTTAAAAAATATTTTTTTCCAACATAAGACGTAATTACCTCGAAGGCAGTCAACATAGCGACATGATCTGAATGTCTATCACCAGCCAAAGCTTTCTGGTGGTAGCTGAGTCTCCTCTGACCACCTTCTAAGGTGAATATTTCCGGGAATGTCGACGAATTAGCGGCCATTGTAGCTAGAGGGCCGCCGCACATGAATATACAGCCTAGAACCATCATTTTACCTAGACGTGGTTCGATAGGGAGTTTGGCTAAGATGCGTCCTAATGGTGTTAGCTCGTCGTTTTTATCGAGACATTTCATTTCTCGCAATAAAACCTCTGCTTCAATTACAGCATCAAGCGGAGGCGGTTCGATAGCTTTACTCAGGAAATGCCCAATCGCTCCCAACCTCAACAATTTAATACTCAACGCAAGCTCGTGTAGAGGCGTCCTGAACATTTCAGGCGTCATATGCTCATCTAACCTATCATACCTAGCTTTCGAACATAAATGAAAGCAGACACCAGGTCGCACACGTCCAGCTCTACCCTTCCTTTGTTCCAAATTTGTCCGAGACGCCCAAACGGTCGCGTAACTCGTCATGTTATTATGCGACGTGAAGAGCTTCATCTTAGCTTTACAGCTATCGATTACGTATACGATGTCGTTGATTGTGATTGAGGTTTCCGCAATGTTCGTAGAAAGTATGACCTGAAAATTTAATGCAATTAGACATAGAGGCTGATTAAAACTAAAAAGATTATACTTTGGTGACGTGTGGTGGTACAGGTGCGAATACTCTCCGTTGATCTTCACGCGGAATTTGCGAATGAAGAGGTAGGATGCAATAATCTGATCGCCCGAATACAGGATGTTGCTGCAGATGTTTCATGAGCGCGAAGATTAAATTCCAGCCTGGTAAGAAGATTAGAACAGCTCCTTCTACGTTTTGTTCCTTGATATATTTCAAGAGGGCTTCAATTAACTCAAAACTAACATCCTTTTCGGATAATTTACTTAAAGCGTTTCTAGTTTGTTCGCTGTAGGATCCTGACATCACCTAATAGTGAAAAGAACATTGCAATAAAAAGGGAGGGGGTACCATTAAGAAATAATTTTACCTTATTTAAATTTTCATCACCCTCCTCGCCGCCAAGTGGTTCCTCGTCACCATCCTTCCCGCCACTTTTCCGTTTCCTACCTTCAGTCGGAGGAACAAATCTAGTGAGTTCGATGCAATCCTCGATGAAATAATGTTTAACGGGAAAAGCCCTACCGGGAATTTCAACGACGGGGCAATCGTTGAAATATCTCGAAAATAAGGATGTATCAATCGTGGCCGACATAAGAATTACTCTCAAATCTGGGAAGGTATGGATCATATCCCTGAGGACTACCTACGAATAAAAGGAAAGAAATAAATGTTGCGGGGATAAAACGGGTCCTTGCGGTCAACGCACCATAATAAAATCACTATTGACATCTCTTTCGTGGATTTCATCGACTATTACGTGGCTAACACCTCTTAAACCTCCTTCTAGCTTCCTTAAGAGGACACCGACGGTGCAGAACATGATTGAAGCATACGGTCTTGGTAGCAAGGATTCGAATCGTACCGAATAGCCTACGCTTTGGCCGACTGGCTCGCATCTTTCCGCGGCAATACGTTCAGATACTGAAACGGCTGATATTCTTCTAGGTTGTGTGACGCATATGTTACACCAAGCCCCTTGCCCGGATGCGATATAGTCGTCTAGGATGAATTGGCACACTTGGGTTGTTTTACCTATTTAACAAAAAAATTATAATAACTACAATAGAAAGGATCACCACATAAAAAAATTACAATAAACTCACCACAACCAGTATTTCCCTTAATTATAATCACGGGATTATCATTAATAGCCTCCATAATAGGGCCTCGCATAGAATAAACAGGCAGCTGATGCCGCTCACTAATACTCTGTTGCAGATCGGGATCTTGTTGCCGTCCTTTGAACTCCTTCAGCATTTCTTCGCTTAAATTGTCTAACGTAGCCGTCGCAAGTGGCCCCTCATCGATATTACACCCAGTCCAGGGATTCCAATTTTGTTGCGGCGGTGACCATTGTACAACACCAGCTACGACTGGTTTCGATTCGGAAAACTCTGGAGCATTTAGCGATGGAGATGGATTAGATATCAACGAAATCGGCTGGTCAGTCGGAGCCTGCGGTACAGCAACAGGTTGTATATCTAATTCGGTCAAGCATCTCTTGACTTGAGTTCTCATTTCAGGCGAGATCGCCACATCATACGGGGTCATTTCTGTGGCCGCTTTGTCCTTTTTCAGAGTTCCAGAAAATGCTTCTATTACACCCAAATGGAATAATTGTCTTACTATGGAGAGGGCGCAACTTTTACTGGCGGTTTGTTTATTTGAACCGGTGTCTCTTCCCATAATGGTGCGTCCTAATTGTTTCACGTAAAAACTCATTTCGGCTACGAAGCTCCTGTAAAAATGTAGTTGGGATTTAATTGATGTATAGACGTAATTGTTTTATTTTATACTTACATTTCTTTCGTAAATACAGTTTTACGTAAATACTAACCGGGATCACAAAAGAAGTAAACCTACAGAAACACAAAAAAATATACAGTTGCTTTTTTTTTATTAATTAAATTATTACTGTACAGAACAGCAAGCTCATTTTGCATAGCTTTGCCTCTGTATTCCTTATTTGGTGAGTAATGTGAATAGATTAAATATCAACATTATCATTTTAATAAAAACTATTTAAAATGGTAATGTTGGAGTTTATAATTACGGCTGAAACACGTTTCAGGAATAAATTACTGAATAAATCCACTTATTCCTGTAATATGTCACAGCCTTACTTCGTAAAAAAGAAACATTTGATGGTAATGTATAAAGTAATATTTACATTACCACCAAATAATAGTATTTCTTCACAACTGTATATATTTGAGGTTTCTGCATGAAGGATCATTTCATTTTAAACAAGAGATTGCATTTGATTCTTTTTTTCTAAATGCTTAAACAAAATATGACACTTTCTAATAATTTTAACATAAAACTGCCACTGATCAAAAACATTCAAGTTAGCCAGTAGAGCTCGATAATGTGAACAACCATTTTCATAACAATAAACACGGTATAACGTGAACAGACTGGCAATCGCTAATGTTGTGTACTATTGTACTTCCCCGAGTTATCTAATAAGTGTTGTTTTCGCAGAACACCTTGATGCCTTAACACTTCTTTCGTATCGTTACAGCCGCTTATTGCGTGCCAAGGCCAAATAGGCAAAATATCCATCGGGGCCATGTCATTTTTAACTGTTACTTTTAATACGTAGGTAAAAATACATTTTCTAATTTCAAATTTTTATCTCACCGATTTTTTCCGAACCAAGAACACCAAAATGTTCCTGAGGCCATACTTTCAGAATCTCATATAAATCTTACGATACTGTCGTACAAATTAGAACAACAGAGATTGTAAGCGCTCAAGGAGTGTCATTCATATATGTATGACATGGCCTGTAGAAAACAGTTAGTGTCATTCATATATGCATGACGTGGTATGCAATGTGTTAATTAAGATACCAAAACAATCTAGCACAAAAATTTCGATTTGATGTTTTCCTCATCATCAAATGTCACAAGAAAACGTGCTCAACTAAAATTACTTACTTTGTATGATCAGGTCCAACAGGTGTATATTTATAATCGGAATTTATCTTATTACTTTGCATAAACTGATGCAGTTTTGATTTTGCATTCTCTATAGTCCAATTTCCATGTATTTGAGCGTTCACATCAAGATCTTCGGCCTCCTCCAACCGTTGCTGTTGCATCTTATCAAGAAATTGCCAATTTGGTTTATCGCGACCAATAGGGCGATAAGCCTCACCGTAACTCTGCGGCCCATACCCGTCACTAAATACAGGTCGCTGTGGTGCATCTCCATTTGCATCTACAAAAATCGATGAACGTTTTGTTATTACTTCTACAAAAGAAAAAAAACGACTAACCATTTGACGGCTCACTACCGCCAGTAAGTCCAAGATCAGCGGGAACATCGCTAGGATTAACTAGAGACTGTCTTACTAAATAATTAACAAAATCTCTTGCAGCGTTTGCTTGTGCATCCTTTTTATTTGTGGAATTGCCGACACCTACGTAATCGAATTCGGCAACTCTAACTTCGCAGAGGAATCTTTGACGATGTTTTGGTCCTAAAAGATTACAAATTTAGCAATAGTTTGTTTGACAGAGATTTTGCCGACTTACCTGTAGGGCGAATTTCAAAACTGGGCTCCTTTTTATTCTTCTGACAATATTGGTGGAGGAATGATTTTATATCCCCCATTATAAACGAATTAGATTAATTTTGTGTGATACTATTTACCGGATTTTTTTCTATGATTCTCGCACGATAAACGCCGGTAAATATTAAATGCAAAATGGCGAAGATCGATCAATGAGGCAGATGCAAGAATTTGTAATTAATTGTATCTCACGAAGTTGTCGTGAGATGGCTCTGGATAACCGTTATTATGACTTTAGTTACTTACATACTTATTACTTAGGGCGGGAATATCCTACATTTTAATAATCTGTTTAACCAGTTCTAAAGTAATTGAAAGTAATTTCAGCCCTTATCCATATTTTTTAATTTAGTTTCAATTTGACGGGTTACGGCAAGTTGGTCACCGGGATAATGCTATATTTGACCGATACTACTACCTATCAGGAAAACACTAAAGCTTTAGTAAAGCTTTGAACCATTTCTATAAAGAAACCTGGAAAAAGCAGTGATCTTGTTTAGTTCCTAATAATTTTACTGAGGAATGAGGATGAATTTCCAGTTGAATTTGATGTTTCTGAAATATTTAATATTATTGTACAAAGACGACTGAAGAATGTGCTGGAACTTATATCTGCTTTTATCGTATCTTAATCTAAGAATATTCATATACGCATTCAATCTTATTTACTTTTGTCTTAAAACATATGTATTTACATATGTAGAGGCATGCAGTGTAAATCTGTAATAAAATATAATATTAAAAGTTATAGATGGAGCCACATGCACCACATCAATAATGTTTGTATAGAATAATGGTTTCGAAATGATCAAAGCTCGTTATATGTTATAATATTATTAATTAAAGACCTGTGATTTCTTTTAATATCGCCAGAAATTATACTTTTCTGTATATTTCATAGTTGTTACTGTTACTTTTTTATCAATAAATCAGTTGTAATGCATATTTGATCTTAATATTGTCGTTCAGAAAAATATTTGTGAGTTGTTTGTATCTGCTGTGTTGCATTTTTTGCATTAGTTTCGTTATTCACATGGATATTTCATATAAGTTTGATACAATTGCGTAATACATATCCTTTAAATACAAAAAAAATGTAATGTTAAATAAATAATAAGCTTTAATTAATAATAATCTTCATGCATTGCAATAGAAGACTTTGCACCAGCTTAACTGTTTGATCAATTTAATGAAACAAGAAGTATTATCCTGACAAATAATCGAGTGGTTCCAGGCTTCGGAGATGATCAAGATTCCTTTACCCTTTCATGCATAATGTCCACCACAGTGGACATATTTCTATTGATTTTTGACATAGTAATGTATGAAAGGGTTAAAGACGGACTCCAAATACATCGTTTTGAGATGTTTTGGCAGTAACCAGGGAATACAAAATTTGACTCAGAATACCTGAGCCAAAACATTGCTAAGTTATAACATTAACCTGTACTAAAATCTAAAATATTGGTAAAACAGAATCTATTTCTGAACCAAAACCAATCGATAAAGAAGGGCACCAAAGATAAGTGAGGAGATGTGTGGAGCAACGAGAAAACGAAAGGGCTGTGTCTGACCAAAAACTGCAAGAAATATTACGTTTTGGACCAAAATTCCTGCATGGAAAAGAAGTAGATGTGGTTTCTGCAACTGACGTTTAAATATAATATCTAAAGACTATTTGAAGTCCTGTATGAGGTAATTGTTGCAGTTAGTGCCCTCTTTTTTGAATGAATGCAAATAAATAATTATATTTAGAAGTTGTCTTTGATTTCTAGCCAGATTGCAGAGGGAGAAGGTAGAGGAGATATTTTTCTGATTTTATTGATGCATTCTACTATAGTCGCGTTAACTTTTCCAGTTTGCAGCAGGATAACAGCCTCATAGCGCGATTTTACTAAAATAAACATAATCATTTACAGTTTTTGAACGGTCATTGGTGCAGGTGGTCTTTACTGAGATTCAAGTTCGTAAGCTTTTTAGATTTCTGATTTTTCTATTCTGTTTCCTAAAGCATTATCCAGTTTTCCTAAAGCTATTTGACTTATGCATCCATTAGGAAAAATGTATTGATGAAGGATGTGTAGTGTTGTATTGAAAACACAGACCTGCAAGTTTGATTTGATTCCAATCAACGCTGATGGAAATACTCAAGCAAACAAACTTAAAAACTTAACTCGGTTCTTAAGACTTCCGCTACAGCTCCATTAGCAACAACCTTGAGCACATATGCATAGTCCAGAAATTCTTTCTGCTATTTTTTTGCTGATTTACTCTTGTAATCACTGTGAATTCTAATTGGTTACAAACTATTAATTCTGACAACAATTTATTAATTTTAAATATTTAATATAAATTGTCTCAAATTATTTTTTATTTAATTTAACAAGAATTGTGACCATAACATTGATTTTCCACACTTACACGCTAATTATAATACTGACTCAAAACCTGGCGATTATCCAGTTTCGCGCTATTATTTGCATTTTATGTCTAACAATTAGTAAGACCTGTGCAACTATTACAGAACCTATTACCTGTATTTTACAAAATAGCATTTAAAATTGTCTTACACGTTCTTTGGATGTCTTCGTTACCAAACAACTACGTTCTGTCATAAATCCAAATAATACTTATTGTGTACGTAGTTACACAAAAAAAAAATAACATGTTATTTTGATGTAGTGTGTGGCTATTTTAATCAAACAACGGTAGGTAAGATATTGTGTGAAAAATTTGCTTGTAACTCGTTAAACTCGTTAGTATCCACGCGATTTTTCAATTCATAATATTGAATAAAATTTAAAAGGTATAAGGAAGTTTAATTCGTGTAGTTTGAAGTACTTAAACCGCTGCTAAAATTACTTGTAATAACTTTTGTCAACAACGAAATATTTTAGTGCAATTTATGCAAGAATACAAGAATGTCGTGTCGCGTGTTTTGTGGCAATTGCATAAAATTTATACCCGCAAGCTCATAAAGTGTAAGTTGTAACATGATGAACGCAATATTCTTAGAACGTATTTCTTAATTAAAGTGGCAATCTAAACCTAACATTATCATTGTGTTGTATTTTATTTCTAAATAATTTAATAACTCTAACTTATGTATCTACACTTCAGAAACATGATCATTTGTTTAGTAGGAGTAGCTTTTTTAAGAGCTTAATGACCTTGTGTGATATTTCTAGTACATGTATACATGTGTAGGCACTACCTACATACATGCATCATCTCTGATATCCTGAAGATATTTATAATTCTGGAGCGCGTCCTTCCGGTGAATTGTTTTGTTTGTTGTGATTTACAATATTTTCTTAATTATTTTATTTAAAACATACAGGATGTAATATAAAATGAATACTACTAAACTATGTACTTACTTAATCTGCAAGTATGCAAGTCGTCTTAATTTAAGTGCTACCAAAGTATGTTTCTGTTTAATCTCCTATTTCCTGTAAATAGATGATTTTATGAGATGTTATACTATATAAAACGCATTTCAGCTATTGTTTATGTAGGATCTAAAGCTGCACAAGAATACAGAGTAAATTGTATATACGTATGCACATATGTATGTATATTCTTCAGTTTCATTAATGTCTCAAAGTTCTTTGGTTATATCAGGTCAGCACACGAAATTATATGCATTTGTAGGCTGTTTGTTTAGTCTTAAAATTTAATCTAAACATTCTGGAAATTGATTTCAAACGATATTTATATACAGGATGTATTTAGCATAGACAGCTTTATATAAATAGATAAAGTGTCAGTTGTCTGAATTGTGACATAAATACACACCTGTCAGTTGTCAAATTTATAATCTCTTATTTGATAGATGTCAAAGTTTGACATTTTCTTATAAGATTTTCGTCTGTAACCTGATTGTCAAGTCGAGATACTACCTGTTGACAACCTTCATCAACTTATTTTTCCTGAAAAAGTAATTTGGATTGGTAGCAAAACATCAAACTTTTATTTAAAGTTCTAACATCAAACTGTAAGTGCACAACCATATGTTTTAAAGATGATAGGGACAACGATGATTTATATTCAATGCCTTCAAAGAAGCTGTTTAACTCAGAATGGAGAACTAGAAAATAGTATAGAAATAGAAAATAGCTTCCATTGTACCAACACTTGGATTTAATCTCCTAAATTATCAAAGAATATGAGCTGTAATTGTATCTATATTTTTATTGAACAAGTTTAACACATGAAATGCTAAATCTTTGGGGGAACACTCATATTACCAAATCAGTTATTTGCTGAAGCTTCTATGGCAACTAGTGACGTTAAATGTCTTCAAACTAATTAGTTTCTTACTCCAGAAAATTAGCTTCATTTTCTGAATCTGCTGTCGGATTAGTAATCTACAGCAACAGTGATGGAGTGTGGGTTATTGAAGAGCCTACTACATTATTTATTTTAGTAAGGAAGAAGCCGAAACTTACAAATCCTATAAAGATTCCTTATTTCTGAAAAAAAAGAAATCAATGGCGAGAAACTAGTTTATGAAAATCCACACATGGAAATTTCGGTTTGGAAGTTGTGTGAGTCCCCCAGTATGGTAGTCCAAGCATGACCAATTATTCGCCTCCAATATGCGTTATATGACTATATAAGATGGTGGTCTAACTCTCTGGTTTGTTTAATAACTGCCTTTTAATTATTGCTAAAGATTGTATGGGTATGTAATC
This sequence comes from Popillia japonica, assembly GCA_004785975.1. Lineage (NCBI taxonomy): Eukaryota > Metazoa > Arthropoda > Insecta > Coleoptera > Scarabaeidae > Popillia > Popillia japonica. The sequence goes on from SMLS01070121.1 coordinate 17,549, forward strand.
AAAGAATTCTAAATATTAAAGAGATTGTTAACTTTTTTTGCATCCTTTATAGTCTAATACGAGGAATAGGCTAACACATGCTGATCTCGGCATCCTATTGGCTAAAAATGACAAGAACTTATTGGCTAAAGCAATGAAGTTGGGTATTTTTGTGATCTTTTTGAATTTGCTCAATTATCGCCAATAGAAAGTGATGCAATTTCATCCTTATATTAACATCTTTGTCCCTTGATCTAGCCCACTTAGATTTTCCGAAATATAACCTTTAATTCCATTAAATTTTGGAATTTCGTAGATGGTGGAAAGTGGAGAGAGTAAAGCGGTGGAATGTTTTGGAATGTAGCAGAATGTGCTGGATCATGTTGGAAAACGATGGAAAGAGGAGAAATGTGGTGGATTGTTTTAGAAGGAGAATGGTGGAATATATTCGAAGTATAGTGTGGTTGTTGAGGGTTGAGGAGATTTCTGGAAAATAGAAAAATAAGTTGGAAAATGCTGGAAAGTGTGGAGTTTAGTAGAGTGTGATAAAAGTTTGTGGAAAAATGGAATGGAATTGGAAGAATGTGATGGAAAGTGCTTGAACGCGTTGGAAAGTGGAGAATTGTGATGCAATATTTGGACTGTAGCGGAAAGTGGTGGATTGTTTTCGAAGATAGTGTAACGTTCTTGAGGGTGGTGGCTAGCTACGTAGCGGTGGAATGAGTTTGGAAGTGTTGAAAAGCTTAGAAAATTTAGTACAATGTGATGAAAAGTGGTGCCAAGTAAAGAACAGTGGTAGAATCTTTTGGAAGGTGGTGGTTAGTGGTGGAACGTGTTGGAAATGTTGTGGAATGTTTTGGACTATGGCGGAACGTAGTGGAATATGTTCGAAAATAGTGTAATGTTGCTGATGGCTGTCGGAAGCTCCGTCAAGTGATAGAATAAACTTTTCAGCACTTAACAGTTTTGGAATTTAGTAGAGTGTGGTAAAAATTGGTGAGAGGTAAAGACATGTGGTAAAATCTTTTAGAATGTTGCTGATAGTTATGGAACGTGTTGTAAAGTGCTGGAAAGTGGCGAAATGTAGTGGAATGTTTTAGACTGTCACGAAAAGTAGTGATGAATGTATGGAAGATGATGTATACTGTTGTGGAGGTCTGCGAAGAGTTGCTGCTAAGTATTTGGTCTGCGTTATGCAGAATCTGTTTATATGATAGACAGTTGTCTCTGAAAGACGAAGGTGATAGCCAGATTTGGTAGCAAGTTCTTTGCAGAGATCTGCGAAAGTTTAGTTAATTGATTGTTGTACCAAGCAAGTTATTCTGTTCAGCATCATCTTATGATTGCTCAGAGGGATAAACCTGAAGATGTCTACGAATTTGGGCAATAGACGCAAACTATGGTTTTGTGAATCATCAAGGAAATGATTTGTAGAGCTTTGTTTTGGACAATGCTGTGTTTCTCAATTTGCAACTTCGTCATGCTGGGCCAGGATGCCAAAAATCGGAGAAACATTGTATCTGTGGTATAGATTATTAATTGTAACGTCAAATTGAGGAAATCGTCCATATATACCTCAAACGGGTGTTCGCAATAACTGGCAGATCACTCGTATACAGGGCAATCCAAATTAAGTGTTCACCATTGGTAACTTTGTTATTATTAAAGATGCAAGATTGTTTAAATTTGCTAACCTGTAGTACTTTTAACACTCTTTTAGACGGAAAAATTAAAAAAAATGAGCATTTTCTGCTAGAACTAGAATTTTGAAGCAAAAAATCTTATAAGAAATTTTTTACTGGGATTAAAAATACTTGAGTTATAATGAATAAACAAACACAGTTAAGTCAAGTATATTTCTATGCATCTATGAAAACGACGATAAGTCTTTCTATCAAACGTCACATATTAGTACAGTTTTATCAGTTTTTCACTCATAAGTTTCATTGTGCTAGTTATTAATTTGACAAAAAATGATTTTTACCCATGCAGAAAAGTGTGATATGTTAGAATCTTATTTAGTGTCCAGAAAATCCTCTGGGAAGGCAAAAGAACACTATGCTGAATTATATCCACTCCGAACACAACCACATGAGCAATATTTTCTGAGACTGTACCGAAAATTTAGAGGCAATGAGAGTGTTTTTGCCAAAACAAAGACAAAAAGGACGTTTATAATAAGCGAGGTCACGGAAATCGCATATTTTGAGGCCAACCGTGAGAATTCCATACTAGATATTGTCAATGAATCTGATTTGAGTCACGGTATCATAGGTCATAGGATTCTGAGAAACACAAATTCATTCCTTATAAGTACAAACCAGTTCAAGTTTTTTTGCCAGTGGATCCAGAAAGTAGCCACTAGTATCTTAACTTTTGTCGCCAAAATGTAGACAACTTTCGTTATATTTTATGAATGATGAATCGAATTTCTCAAATTCTGGAATGCACAATACAATACAAAAAATCATCATTACTGCTCAAAGGAAAATCGTCTTTTAGTACATCCAAGACGCCCACAAGTCCGTTTCAGTTTTAATGTTTGGTGCGGTTTAATTGGTTCAAGGATTGTTGGTCCTTTCTTTTATGAGGGCACTCTAACTGGCGAAAGGTACATAGAATTTTTGGCTGAAGTTTTGAATAATTTCTTAGACGATCTGGATCTCATAAGTAGACAGAATCTGCATTTTGAGCAGAATGGAGCACCTGGGCACAACTATAGAGGTACTCATCAACTTTTAAATACTATTTTTAACACTTCATGGATAGGAACAAATGGTGCTATTCAGTGGCCTCTCCGTTCGCCAGATTTAACGCCGCTCAATTTTTTTTATGGGGTTACTATTGGAATCGGAGAAACCATGCCAAGCAATGACTCATTTGATTATCAGAAAAGTAGTATCAAAGAGTTCATACAAGTTTTTAAAATCTCTCAATAATAATAAATCTTTTTTTAGACCATAAAAATGGAATGAATTGAACTCATTGAACGCCCCTTAAAGAACCTGATGGATCCATTTTACTCTCAAACACGCATTTTCGCCAATACTTACGAAGCAACCAAACAAAAATTGACGCCGCAATAATTGAAACGTTAAAAATAGAACCGTTTATCGCGAGACGAAAACCGTAACGCTCGCAATATTCTATCGCGTTATATACACCGGATAGGTTACCTTGGTACGTTTATACCAACCGAAAATTAATTACCACTTCAAGACATTAAAAAAGAAGGGAAATTCGCGCGCCGTAAGCGAATTAATTCAGAGACTAAAAATAATTTACACGGGTTCGCTTCGCTGTACAAACAAATAAAGTGTCGGATAGAGCCTTGTTATAATGGGCGAGAAAGAGTTGGTGGTGCGCATGTAGCGTGTGCCAGCTTCTAAACACAGATATTTTGCACGTTGTTGTATTCCCTAAATCCGCCTGGTGGCTAAACTCTGTGTGTGTGTACTTGCGTTTCGGCCGAGTGGAATTTCTTGCAACCTGCATACGTCAGGGTACGGTGTAGTTGGTGTGTTTCGTACGCGATAAGTACATCTTCGGAGGAATGTTTGCCTACATTGCTGCCGCATGCGATGGGTGCATGTAATCTTTATTGCTGAAAGTTAGGGGTGAGTTTTAGTTTAGAATTTTTAAAAGTAGAATTTAAAATGGAAAATTTTAAAATCTGTTTTGAATTTCGAGGAAATTTGAAAAAAATATAGAATCAAAAATGAACTAATTTGCTTTCGAAGTTAATTCTAGGTTTCTTAATTGTTTTTACAATTCTGTGTTCTAAATTGGTTTTACATCATTTTAAGCACACTTAGGCTGATTAGGTACAAATGACAGTACAATTTGAGTGATAAGAATCTTGGTTCTCACATTTTTCTTATTCAGTTTGGATTTTTTTTCTCTTATTGGGCCATATTTGCATATTGCAATCTTATGATCACTTTCATTTATCACTTCTATCATTGAATAATGTTGACTTTTCATTTTCAAGTTTAACATTTTTCACTGACTGAGAAAATTAACGACCTAGCCCAAAATATGGGTCCGATTCGATAGTTTGCGGCTTGTGATGATGATATATATATAATCGATAATCCTCTTTTACCCAAGTTGAGTGTTTCTTTCCAATTTTAACCGTAGACAAATGTAGCCCATGTCTTCCTATCTTGAGCCAGTTGCATTGCTTCTTCCCATGTCCTTCCCTTTTTATTTATAATCCTTCCTATGACATTTTCCCATACTTCTTTAGACCTTCCTCTGCTCCTTCACCCCTGTGTTCTTGCTCTCCATATTCTCTTTACCGGTATCTCATTGTCCATCCTTTGTAAATGCCCCCACCAACTCAATTGTCTTTGCTCGATGAATTCTTGTAATGATTGTATTTCTAGTTCTTCTCTTATTCTATCATTTCGTAGTCTATCCCTTCTTGTCAATCCTTCTACTCTTCTCAAATACTTCATTTCAACCGCTTGCAGCTTAGTTTTCTGTCGTTGGTTTAAGATCCAGGATTCGCACCCATACGTGAGTATTGGTCTAAATATTGTTTTAAATACTGTCATTTTCGTTCTTTTTGAGATTTCTTTTCTGTTAATTAATCCTTTGTTCATTGCGTAGTACACATTATTCGCTTTGTGTATTCTATTATTTATTTCGATATCGTTATTTCCGTTTTTTTCTATTGTAATACCTAGGTACTGATATGTGTCTACTTGTTCTAATTCTATTCCGTCTAGAAGTATATGCATGTCTTGTTTTTCTTTTCCCACCATCATTATTTTTGTTTTGGTCTTATTTAGTTTCATTCCTTTTTTTTTCCAATATATTTTTCTATATTACCAGGTTGTCCTGTAAGTTGTTTTCAGTACTCGCAGTAATCACCATATCATCGGCAAATGCACACTCCGAGATTTCTACTGGTTGTAAATTTCTATATCCTACAAGCATTGGTTTTGTTTCTGTATTGCTTTCTCTAATTATCTCGTCCATGTATATAATAAACAGCAGCGGACTGAGTCCTCCACCTTGCCTTACCCCTTCATTTGTTTTAAATATTGCTGATTTTCTATTATCCTTGATTATACAATTATTGGTTTCTTCATACAGGCACTTGATCACTTTTATCAATTTGTTACTGACATTTCTCTTTTTTAATGTATCCCATAATTCTTTTCTTGGTACACTATCAAACGCTTTCTCCAAATCAATGAATGCAAAGTACGCCTTTTTATTATATGTTAGTGTTTTGTTCACGATTTCTTTGATTGTAAAAATATGGTCCTGGGTACTTCTTCCTTTTCTAAACCCGCTTTGTGAATTAGATAAAGTTCTTTCCGTTACTGCTCTGAGTTTCTTTTCTAATATTTGTTCGAATACTTTTACCACTGTGCTTAGTAGAGTTATTCTTCTATAGTTACTGCAGTCTTTCCGGTCTCCTTTTTTAAAAATAGGTAGTATCATCCCTAATGTCCACTCCGATGGTATTTTTTCTTCTTTCCATACTTTGTTGTATATTTCTTCATAAGTCTTTATAACTCCCTTTCTTCAGCCGACTGGTCAGACCTCTATAAATCTAAAAACATTAATGAAGCATGTGCATTTTTATACAATGTTACTTATTGTCACATCAATTCCCATGTTCCTTTAAGGACCAACCGTTATACTACTTACCCAGTATGGTTTACGCCTCAGCATATCAATGATATAAAGCAAAAGAATTACTTCCGTAAACGATATATTCGTAATAAGTCGTTGCAAGATCTTTCTTCATTTAAAATGCTACGAAATAAAATCAAAACTAACTCAAAAGCTTTATATCTTAACTACCTACAACGTGTTCAGAGTTCTATACAAGGTAATCCGAGAGAATTTTGGAAATTTATTCACTCTAAAAATAAAGATCAGTCTATTCCCAATACCCTTAAAAGCACTGATGGAACTTTGCTAAATACTCCACATTCGATTGTTAATGGTTTTGCTACTTTCTTTGAATCTGTCTATTTACCTACATCTAATACTTCACTTAGCTCTCTCCAGCAATATAACGGTAACCTCCCAATTGACATATTTTCGTTTACTGAAGAGGATATCCTTCTTTCATTAAGGAGCCTTAAAGATAATCTTATTATGGGCAACGACAATATTCCATCTTTCATTTTGAAAGATTGCGCACAAGTTTTTGTTGGTCCACTGCATCATATTTTTACTCTATCTGTTCAATCTAGTACTTTCCCTGATGTATGGAAAATTGCACGACTTGTTCCTGTGCCGAAAAAGGGTGATAGATACTCCATCGATAATTATCGACCGATTGCAATAATTAATAACTTTGCTAAAGTATTTGAAAGATGTTTATATAATCGCATCTATCCGTTAGTCCATCCCTTACTATCCACCAGTCAACACGGTTTTGTTAACAAGAGGTCCACTACTACAAATCTTGTTGAATTTACTCAATTCCTCGCTAATAACATCGATAACAATAAACAGGTGGATGTGGTTTACACCGACTTTCAGCAAGGCTTTTGACACTGTTCACCACTCCCTGCTTCTGCGTAAGCTTGACCGTCTTGGATTCTCTTTGCCTCTTGTTTCCCTTTTCTCTTCTTATCTATTTAAAAGAAAACATTACGTCAGGTACATGAGCCATGAGTCCAACCATTTTTACCCTTCATCTGGCGTTCCTCAAGGAAGTAATTTAGGCCCATTACTCTTTTCAATATTTATTGATGACCTTTGTGACATGCTTTCTTGTCACAAATTACTGTTTGCGGACGATCTAAAAATTTACGCCATTGTTGAAAATGTTGTTGATTGTCAACTCGTCCAACATCAAATTGATACTGTCCATGAGTGGTGTGTTGAAAATAACCTGTCCATGAACGTTTCTAAATGCAAAGTTATTACCTTTACACGAAAAATTAAGCCTATTATTCATGATTATCACTACGATGGCAACTTACTTGAGCGTTCGACCTCTACGAAGGATCTGGGTGTAATATTTGACTCTAGACTTTCCTTCGTAGAGCATATTAACAACATCTGCAATAACGCACTAAAAACGTTAGGATTTATTTTGCGGACTTGTAAGAAATTTCATAACACTACCTGTATCATGTCCTTATACTACGCTTATGTGCGGTCTAGACTCGAGTACGCGTCGGTCGTCTGGTCTCCTATGTATCGATGTCATATCTACTCCCTTGAGCAAGTTCAGCGTAGATTCCTGAAGTATCTCTACTTTAAGGAACACTTCGCTTACCCTGTGCAAGGATATAGTCATGATTCATTATTACATACTTACAACGTTACACAATTGGATCTTCGTCGCTCACAAATCGACCTCAAATTTCTCTTCAATCTACTACATAATAGAATTGACTCTATGTCTTTACTTAGTGAGGTCAACTTTACTGTGCCACGTCTGTCTGCAAGATCATCTACTACTTTTTATTGCTCTAAGTCCAATACTAATATATTATTGAACTCGCCCATGTATCGAATGTGCGCCACCTATAATTCCCTTTCGGATGCCTCGGTTGACATTAATTTTATGTCACTACCCGTACTAATGAATAAGTGCAAACCGATAATTCACTATCACTAGCAAGGGTCTTTCTTGATTTCTGTGTAACCTACTTCTATGTAGACTGTTTTGCTGTCAATACTTATAATTTAACTTATGTAAACTACTTTTACTGTGTAGCTTAAGACATTTTTTTTTTCTTTCAGACATATGTACACTTAATTATAATGCTGTTGTCCTGTAATTGGATATTCTCTGTTGGGCAACTTAATAAATTATTATTATTATTATTATTATATTTGTTTTAATATATGTTTTCCTTTTTTTCCCATATTTTTAAGCATTTCTCCTGTTATTTTATCTCCTCCTGGTGTTTTTTCCATTTTTCAAGTTCTTTATTGCTTCTACCATTTCATCTTCTGTAATAGCTTCTATATCAGTTTCTTCAGTCTTTTCTGCTATTTCACTTTCATTCCATTGTAGTATATTGCTAGCATTTAGTAATTGTTCAAAATGTTCTTTCCATCTTTACATTATTTGGTTTTCTTCAGTTAATAACTTCCCCTCAGCACTTTTGGTAGACATTGTGTCAATTTCATTTTTATTTCTCATATTTTTTAGTGCCTTGTAGAAGAGTTTTTGATTTCCCTTACTATCATCTTCCAATTTTTTTCCAAACTCATTCCCTTGTGATGATTATGCGCGATCTAAATTTTAAGTTCGAGAAGACCAGAACGAGAATAGTTTCCAATTATGCGGAAAAAGATGAAGAGATGAGAAGTGTTGGTGCAGCTAAGAAAAATTCTGGTCTTAATTTTATCAATTCAGGAGATCATTAATCATGCATTGATGAATTTCGCACTAAATTTTAACTCCCTGATCAACATAACTATCTCGTTATTATCATTTTTTTAGCTAAAAATGAGGAAAATATCTTTCTAATCATAGCGGAATAGCTTAAATGAGTTCTGAACAGTATTGGTTTGTATTTCATCAATTCAGGAGAGCGTTGATGAAATTTTGATAAGTTTTGGGCACACTATTAATTATCTGAACACTCAATGTATCCACCTAAAAAAACATCATACATTAGAATTTATAAAAACCTGATTATTTTAGACGAATTAAGATAAAATAAATCGCATTTAATACAAAAATTATGAAAAAAACTGATATGTCTTTTCGAGTGATTGGTGCAGTGTAAACCGGTCTTGATCTAATTTGGTGTAAACTAATCTGACTTATTAGAGTCTGAGGAAGAATTTAATACCCTTTGGCATAATTTCCAACGTCTTGAACATTCTCAAAAATAACCTTCTAACTCGGTCGTTTTCGTATTTTTTTTAGATAAAATTAGAGAAATCGCTCCTGCAGGATTTTGACCTGCATACGACAGTATACAACAACATACGACATGACATTCTTAGTTTAATGATAACCATAAGATATGAAGTTGCGCGAAAAGAAGAAGAGATGAGAAGTGTTGGTGCAGCTTAGAAAAATTCTGATCATCACTGGTCTTAATTTTATCAATTCAGGAGATCATTAATCATGCATTGATAAATTTTGCACTAAATTTTAACTCCCTGATCAACATAACTATCTCGTTATTATCGTTTTTTTTTAGCTAAAAATGAGAAAAATTCCTTTCTAATCATAGCGGAATAATTTTTAATTCTTGAGCAAAAAGGAAGGAGGACGTTGCTGCAGCTTAAATGAGTTCTGAACAGTATTGGTTTGAATTTCATCAATTCAGGAGAGCGTTAATGATATTTTGATAAGTTTTGGGCACAATATTAACTTCCTGAACACCCATTGTATCCACCTAAAAGAAACATCATATATTAGAATTCATAAAAATCTGATTATTCCAGATGAATTAAGATAAAATGAACCGCATTTAATACAAAAATTACGAAATAAACTGATATATCTTTTAGAGTGATTGGTGCAGTGTAAACCGGTCTTGATTTAATTTGGTCTAAACTAATCCGACTTACTAAAGTCTGAGGAAGAATTTAATACCTTTTCGCATAATTTCCAACGTCCTGAACATGCTCAAAAATAACATTTAACTCGATCGATTTCGATTTTTTTAGATAAAAATTAGAGAAATCGCTCCTGCAGGATTTTGACCTGCTTACGACAGCATACGGCATAAGACATGAAGCTGTCTTTAACTCATAACTTATACTGACGTTGTTAATAGACTTATAATTTTCTAGTTCCTTTTTCATAATCCGTATTATTTCGCGCCCTATAAAGTCAGAGTTACGTCTGGTTTCAACCAGATGGAGACAAAATTCTGAACAGACTTAACTGACAGTTATTTCTTATTGGCTGAGAGCAGACCAAATCACATCTCGCATTGCTGCGTTTTTGTCATCAATTGTCAAATATTTTGACGTTTTTGGTAATAATGCGCGAGTGACATATTGATATGTTCAGAATTGTGTTTCCATTTTATGAAATAAAATATATATTTGTTTCTAATTTTATCAAAACTATCTTCTAATTAGACCTTTACCCATAATGCCTTTGAATTTGCTGTCAAATAGTGTATTAATTTGTCATTTTGTGCCTTTATATGACAATGAGAGGTTATGTTGATTATTCCTACCCCTATATATAGTTCGTTTCACCATATTCGGTATTTGGCACGCTTCAATCTTTGTTGCTCGCATTGTATAGTATTTTCGAATGCCTGAAAGACTGTTTTCTTTTAAATTTCTACCAGTGAACGTGAAAGTTTGTTTTTCGGATAATCAAACAGGTTTTCATTTTTGCAGTGTTGAAGATCACAAAACCATTTTGCTTTAGGCGGCAATATGTCGGCAACAATATGTCGAATTTAGTCGAAACTGAATTTGCTAAAATACAACTCAATAGGTAGTTGCCAAAATAACTTGTATTATGGATTATTAAAAAAGAAAAAATTGCATGGTAAAATCAATCCTCCAAACAAAATTGGTCAAATCAGTTGCTTTTACGTCTGTTATATTCTGTATGAAGGGCATCGGTCTTGGTCTAGATTCAATATAAAGACTAGAGTTCATAACAACGATGGGTATACTAGTAATTGAAGTGTTAATAACTCTATCACAGGATTTTGTTGCTCAAGTACCTGCCTGGTACTTCCTGGTGTAACAAATTTTGTTGGTGTCTGAAGTGTTGATCAAAATATTTACGTCAAAATTTGTTCATGAGGTATTGAGACATCTCTTGGTTGCATAGCTTCAATATCATCATCATTTCACTCAACCACTGCCGAAAACCTTCTGAACATGGTTATGTCAAAAAGTTTTCCTCTCTAGCCCGGTTTACACGTTGAATTACTGTGACCTTCTGGTATCCATCCCCTCTCCCTAACCGGCCACTCTTTACTACTGAAGAAGCCACTTACATTAGTGGCGAAATGTCGAGTTTATTTGTATATTTTGTGCATTTTTTGTACCATGACACGGTTAACATCTGCTGCTTGTTTGCTTTGGGATTTCGTAATAACAAATGTGGGTGGAAATTCAGAAAACCTCTTATACTCTCCTATCCAGCAGCATTGATGTTGTCATCATTCCAACCATCAAGATAATTTTTCATACACTGTATAAGGAGGGGGTGGGGCAGGGAGAGGGAGGGAGGGGTGCTAAATTCACGCATGGTACAGTCGAAAGTTAGAACGCTGACATTTTTAAAACTATTTACAGGGTGTTTCTGAATTGATCCCACGTTTGGCAAAAGCCTGGATAGCGCAGACATAGTCTTCTCTGCTTTCTCCACCGTCTTCTGTATATGTGTTCCTAAGCTCAATTTTTTGTCAAGCCATACTCCCAGGTACTTTGTGGGGTTTCCTAGTGCAACGGCTACTCCCCCAATTGTAAAGGACAACGCTGTAACTTTCCTTTTCCTTGTCAGTAGTGCGACATCTGTTTTCTCTGGTGCAAGTTGTAGGTTCTTGCGTTGCATCCAATCGGACACTTGTAGCAAAGCCGTATTTGCCCTTTCCATAAGTATGAGTTCATCTTTAGCTGCAACGACCATAGCTATATCGTCTGAAAAACCTACTAGGGTTATTTCTTTTGGAAACTCGGTCCTGAGTAACTCATCTTATAGGGCGTTCCACAGTGTTGGACCCAGCACTGGCCCTTGAGGGACACTACTGGTAATGGGAACAGCTTTAGACATCCCTTTTGCCTCCATTGTAATCGTTGTTGAGGACAGGTATGACGCAATTACGTTCCATAGGCTCTGGTCAACTTGCCTTTTCCTTAGTTCCTGAAGAATGATGTTCCATGAAGCGCTGCTAGCATTCTTCACATCTAACGTTATGACCACACAAAGCCTTCGATATCTCCAGGAATAGTTGTAGGCTGCTCTGGCGAGCTCCTGCACTAACCCAATAGCGTCTACAGTTTATCGACCTTCTCTGCATCCAAACTGCTTTTCAGCAAGCCTTCCGCTTTTATCTAATTCCTCCTTCAATCTTTGTACTACCAATTGTTCATACAATTTGCACTCTACATCTAGGAGACATATAGGTCTATAGGATCTCAGTTCATGCAGTGGCTCCTCTCCCTTTCGTAACAGTACCAGCCCTGCATTCTTCCACATTTTTGGAAATACTCCAATCTTTGCTAGGTTGTTGTATACAGCCAGTAGGTACATACTGTGGTTTATGCATGACTACAAGTTTAATTATCTCGGGAGGGATCCTTCCAGGGCCAGGAGCTTTCTTGTTTTTCAACTGTTCGGTTGACATTCGAAGCTCTTCCACAGTGAAAGTTCGAAATTCCGCACCATATACCTACATGGTTGCTTATAAATGGGATACCACTACTCTACACAGTCTAACTAAAAATTCCTATTCCTCATCTTAATTTTTTTGAAAGAAAAAAATGAATATTCTCGACGAAATCTTTAAAATATTAATTTTGAGTCAGGACCATCCTCTGTGATATTCACCAAAAACTATTCTGATTCGTCGGAAGAGGGCGTGCAATTGTCACAATATCAACAAACCGAATATAGGTCGCTTTCTGATATCCCTCATCAGGATCAAGTTTAATAAACATCAACTTGATGAAAAACGCAACGTGCGGCAAAAATCGTCCACCGCGGACCAATTTCACTGGACGACGTTATGCGACACTCGACCGACAGAACGTCACTTAACTAATTAAAAAAAACAACCGATCCCATTATAATATCTCCCGCACACAATGTATCTAATATCTCTTCATCTTTTCCCTTCTTTTTTCTGTCATTTTCAGAACGCGGTCGACGTTGCATCACGACATCCATCCACGGCCACGCACCGCAAGATGGTGATGACCAAGAGTGCCGGTATCCACCAGCATCAGTCTTCAGTGAAGGAGGTAACTGAAAATGTATTTGTTTTTGCAAAATTGTAGTGTAATGTAACAATCGAATAACGCTGTCAGTTTTTCCGATATCTGCGAGTAAATTCTTCGCGTGCATGTCGTGTCTTGTTCGAATTTCGTAGCAATTTCTGAGGATATCGTTTTGCACGTTTTAGAAATGGTGTCGGGTTATTGCTTTTCCTGTCTTGAACGAGCTTGACAGGAAGAATTGTTAGGAGTATGGCTTTTAAAAATATAGGTGAGCTTAAATTTTATAACGTGATAAGTATTAAATATTTTCAATCCAGGAACGGTTAATTTATTTATGTTCAATCTGTTTATGTATGTAGCGATGCCTTCATAAAATTTATAAACTTCTTCCTTCCAGACCTAAGTAGTTAAGTGTTATAATTCGATGTGTGTTGATAGAAAAAAGCTGCAATTTATAATAAACGTACGTTAATAGATGTGTTTAACATTCCTCAATTAATTTGTTCTCACTAGAATGGTCTTGGAACAAAAAAAATAGATAAAATAAAACGCATAAGTCTTTCTGATCACGAACCATTTAAAAAAATTAAATCATAAAGCTAAGAACAGAATGGATAAAGAAGAAGAATGTTTGCAGAGGAAGCAACCACTTTATGAGGGAATAAGTTGTATTTCTAGTCTGCTTTGATCGAGTTGATTATGCAATTTTATACAAGTTAAGTAGGTGAATTAGAGACCTCTGAAATTGTAGTGGTGGAAGAACCTACTAGGAATTTCTGGCTCCATTTTGGAGTATCTTCTTTTTCTATGCTGCATCAAAGTTTTGACAGCGATTTTGGAAGTGTCAGAGGTATTATATGCATTTAGTGCAATCAACACCATGATGGCCATCCTCGGAGGCTAACACCTCTAAATATGTGTAGCAAGTCACTTTTCTGAACATATGCATTTTAAGATTTTTGGAAGCAAGACTCCCAAACTGGCTAGCACCTTAAGACGCAAAAAGTCTTTTACTGGAATCTGAGGTGTTGATCAGAATATTTACGTCAAAATTTGTTCAGGAGGTTTTGTAGCATCTTTAATATCAAAGAAACTCTGCATCGCCTTGAATTGCGTAACTATATATATAAATTGCGCCTAATCCTCTTCTCTTACACTCTAGAACAAACTGCAAGAAGACGAGGTGGGTGGTTAACTTTGCACAAGTCATAGTCTCAGTCAAAGTCTCACGAAATATACACGATAGAAGGCTAAAACTTTACACACATTATCGTTTGCTTTTCCCAGTTGTCTTTTTCTTACGATAATGGAAATCCAAAACTTTGGAACAATATACAGCAAACTTTGAACAATCTGGGACAACTCAAAATTAAAATTTTCAATAAAAAAACGAAATGGGCAGCAAAATTTCCGTTTTCTTAATAATTACGAGGTACACATGATAGAAAAACCTGCGTACAGCTAGCTGTTCCATTTCAGACATGTCATGGTCAGCTTTTTTTAATTTTTTTCTCGAAGTATACATGGCAGTAGGCTGAAGCTTTGGAACAATGCAAAGCAGAACAATCTAGAACAACTTTCAAAATTATGATTTTCAAAAAAAAGGTGGAACGGTACTTTCGGGATTCCGGGGATTTAAATAATTAAATGAAAACACCAACTCACGCGCCACCTCTAACCTCTATGTACCGCGTTAGGCTCTAACTAAGTTGCGATGGGGCTCGCTAGATGGCGTACTATGATGAGTCTGTCATTTGATAGCAAGTTGTTATTGTAACACGGAGAATTAACTATCTAATAAATACAGGTCGTTCCCGTTTGCAAATCAACGAATTTTTAACCACAGAGTAGCATGAATAAAACAGGTACGGTTCAATTATATGCATACATTTATTTACAAAGTTAAAGGAAAAAACAAAATAAATTCTTGTTCGTACACAGGTGTGTGATAGAAGACAAACAAAATGTTTACAAAATGCACAAATAATAAAACAGGCGGTTTAGAGAACGGAATACTGGAGGCAATAGTTATATATTTACAAGAATAGCAATGCGATAAGTTTATATACAATAATAAAACCACAAACAATGCTTACGCAAGGTACGGGCCAGATATCCAGGTAACTTCCTTCGAATAGGTGAAAATTAACCTGAAAATCTCGACACCTCACTGAAGGAAAATGCAGAGGCCAACTACTCGGCCTACTCTGCGAACGAAACGGTTGTGATTCCGCAGAGGCCAACTAAATTGGCCCACTCTGCGAATGGACGGTGGTTATTCTGAAGAGGCTAACTAGATCGGCCCACTCTACAGAATACTCGGGGTTAGGGCTTGTATGGGGCCAACTAAATCGGCTCTCCCAACAGACAGGATGTGCTGGCCAACTTGAATCTGCTTCGGCAGTCAAGAAGTGCTGGCAAACTTGAATCGGCTCCGGCAGTTAGGAAGGCCGGAAAGTGGGTTAGTAAGTATGTGGATTCTAACAGAAAAAGGCGGCCTTTATATACCCTGGTCAGTATCTTTTTACGGCATGATATCATAAGTAAAAACATTGTCAAAATATACACCGCACATCAAAACTCGACATATACAGGTGAGACCAAAACTATTTACATATACTTATACTAGTGCAAGAAAACAATTTAAAAATAAATATAAACTCGGTAAAATAAACCGAAATAGCTTCTAAAAATTGTTTCTCTTGCTACGAACGCCGGAGTTCGTTACTAAGGAAGGTGGTAAGCTAGAGGCTAGCGGAATTTAGCTTCTCATCAATTGTTTCATAAACTACGAGTGGTTTGAAGGCTATGTCTTGCACCTTCTGAGTCACAGTGTTTGCTGACAAACTGACACTTTTAATTAAATTTACCTTTTCTGGGCATATTTCTCGGCTACTGCAAACAATCATTCTTTTATCATATCTCTATTGGTGAATGGTTTTTCCACGTTTTCCGATTTCAACAGCTACACGAAAGCTGGCGCGAGTTGCAGACTCTTGTTCAGTATTCGCTTTGGTAAACAAATATGACTGCGTTTTTAGTTCGCATTTCAAAGCTTCAAATTTTTAGCAATTTTGAGAACAGCTATGGTTTCATTACAAATTATACAAGTCAAATCAAAATACTGTTATGCACAGGTGTTACTTTACTTCACAGTAGACAGTTTCGCTTCCTTCGTCTTTCCTACGCAGACTGACTCGCGGTTGCGCCGCTAGCCTTTTTATATGAAATTACTGCCATCATTCTTTCTGCATTGCTTCTAGAAACATACCGATTTGGGCACGTGATGGTAATGAGGAGATTTCTTAATAATAATGGAGCATTTTTTTTGTAGATTTAATTAAAAAATGAAGAGGAATGGTCACGTTTAGATTTGTAAATTAGAACCTAAAATGGTTAGAAATTAAAATGATCGAACCCATTACAATCTCCATTATTCTTGTTTTACGAGGTATAAATTTCCACAAACACAACACTTGACATCTAGCTAAACTAGTTTTATACAACGTTTTATTGTTGTTCTACGCTAGATAATTAGAATAAAACTATGTCAAAACGCTGAATTACAACCGTGACTCATTTAATTGCTGCAAAATACAACATAATAAGAGGCAATTGTATAAGTTTGAGAATTTTTGTTATATTATGCAATGTGTCTAGTAATGGAATCAAATCAACATGAACTTGAGGCGAAGCGTGAATCCCTCCGCGAAACATGGCTTTAATTCTGCTTTTCGTTTGTGTTTGTCTTATGTTGTGTCCAGTTTTGCTAATTTTGTGCTTCTTCTTGAGTGTTTTAATCGCGTATTGTACCACGGTGAGTATCTATTTAATTAAAATCGTTATATAATACGTTTATTTATTTAGTTGAATACTAGTATCATTTCATCGTTTCGGAATTTATAATTAACACATCACCTTAACAGATGGCGTGCTACGCATCCATTAATGCTTGGCGATACACAATTAACACGAAAACCAATTAATTTCGCGAAGTATTGACCAAACGCTATACGTACTTAGAGGTCAATTTGTATTTGTCGATTTTCATTAATATTCACACTTTAACGCGTAGTCCATGTACAATGCATTTAATAAAATAAAAAACTATATTGCTGATACACTTTTTCCACTTCTAGGTCAATTATAACACTTTTAATTCGATTAAAGATGAATTTATTCCAGAACCTTTACAATTTATTAGGTTTTCGTTACACTACTTCTTCAGTGGAATAAAATTGACATTTAATAGCCAAGCCTATCAACAAAATTATCTACAAACAAAGAAATTCAGTGATATATAGGATTATGTTTACAATATCGTGGATAAATTAAGGTATCGTTTAAATGTAACTTTGTAATCATAAAAATCCTTATATCACTGTATTTTTGTCAAGCTCTAACAATTCTGTTCAAGGACTAGGGAAAAAACTTAGTCAAGAGCTTAAGGCTGTTTCGTACAAAATAAAAACACGTGTAGTTGTTGTATTAGATACGTTTATATACTTAACATAATATACACACTTTTTTGTGAAAACGTATCCATGGGATTTACTAGTCTCCAAAACAAAGTCAATTAAAATTGAAAAAAATTGACTTTTATTTCCTAAATAACTACAAAATGTGTCAATAAAATGAGTTTTTTTCTTCAAATATTTGAAGTTGTGCTTATAATCTACGCCTTTACTGTCGATTTTTGTTGAGTTTTCTTTTAAAATGAGTTATTTTTGAGTCAGTATCGGCATAGATATAAATGAGATCTTCTAAACAGCGTAAACTGCAAGATATAATTAAAATTAATTAAAAAGTTATTGTAGAAAAACAAATTTTGGTACCATCTCTCATCTTACTCCGCCCCTAATTATGCACTTAGCCAGTTAGGTATCAGTCCCCTTTTAAATTCAGTGTGCATTTGTTGAGGCTTAGGTAGTTATAGTAGTACCAAGGTAGTGCTAATCCAGTAAACCAGTAAAAGATATTTTCTAACCAAAAGCAATCACATCAAAGAAAAAGAGTTTGAAAATAAGGGAAGTGAATGACTGCAGCATAATAATATGATAATAATCTAAGACTGACTCGTGAGAATAATATAATAGAATTATTTTTATTTCAAAGTTATATTGCTTTTATGTAAATGTATCATGTAGTTTTATATCGTGGGTCCACAAGAAAAATGACATCTCAAAATCCGACTTTTTATAGTTTAAATACCATAAAATGTGCATAAAGATAGTTCAAAAAGTACTCGATTTTAAACAATCTTTATAAACATTTTATGCTATTAAACTAAAAAGTCGGATTTTTGCGATGTGTCATTTTTATTGTGGACCCACGATATAGGTACAACTACATGATACATTTACATAAAAGCAACATAACCTTTAATTTATCATCTCTGTTATATTTCTGATACATTGTAAACAAATTTCTATGTTCCAAACCGCGTAATATTTCTGAAATTGTTAGTTACATGTAGATTACAACTAATATGTATATCATGCAGAGTTTAAACATCGGAGGATATATAACATTAATATATTATATAGATAACTGTGTTTGCTGGGAACGTACCTACCTACAGTTATTTTCTGAATTATTGTGCAAAAATGCCGAAAACTCGAATTTGCTCTTCGAAAATCAAAAAGAAGAGTGTTAAATCGAAATTGATACAAAATTTAATGAAGTCAAGGTACGTAGGTATCTAATATTATAATATTTTGATTGCAAATGCATTCTATATATGTACGTAGGTACATATTACTACATCTTATTATAATTTTATCTACATTTTAGCGAAAAGTCCCAAATAAAAAATAATAAAAGAATAACGAGGACAACAGGACAATCGACAATGGAAAGAAATAAGAAAATATTACCTTACTGCATCCAACTTTGGAAACATCATTAAAAGAAAACGATCAACACACTGTCATAATTTGCTAAAGAGATTATTATATCAAAATACAATTTTCGTTTGCGTTAGGCTTAGAAGTAATGGTGTTTTTTATTTATGTATTATTTAAGTAATCATATTCTTTATAAATAAGTACCTTGTATATTACTAAATACAGAAATATCTGTTACTTTTCTTTTATGTTTTTAATTTACAATTAGCTCTGTAATTAGCAGTTATTGCTACTCTGTTCTTCTAAATAGCAGAATTCAATATTTCGGGAAGGCTTATCGAACTTTGCAATGTGCACCTACTTAATTTACATTTTTTTTTATGATCTAGTCGAGCAAATCATAAAAATAGGGTCGGAGACAAATAGAAATATTGTGGAGTTTATACTACTAGCGACACGTAGCGGATTTACGTTGTCTCTAGGTATTTGGTACGAAACAACCTTTACCTAAATTTTCAATATCTATTCTAAAATTGAATGCGCTTTTTAATGTACATATATCATTTCATACATTAATCTCTTTTTATAATTTTCTTTTTTTAAATATTAACATTTTCAAAAACAAAGTTATGTCGTAATTCTTTAGAATGCTTAGACAAAGCAGTTTCTGCGGTTATGTTATGCGTCACAGTGTATTGATGATTATAAAGTCTTTCTTTGAGTATTGTCTAGTCTGACTTATGTAACATTTACCACAGTCTTTGGATTCTAATTTATATACGACATTACTTTGATTATCTTTTTTAATCTTAGTTTTTAAATTTGTAAATAACTGTCCACACACACACATTTTTCCATAAAAATCTAGTGAAATGATACTTAAATAGGTTAGTGAAAACGGTATCTCGATATTTTATTCGTAGCTCAAAATATCGAATAAAAAAATTAGTTGTCATATAATTTAAAAAGAAACGCTATTACACCGGTATTTATTGTTGTTTATTTGTCATTTTTCAAGATTCAATAATAAAATTTCATAATGTAATCAATTTTAAATAACAATAGTTATTTATGATATGAGTGTTAAAAGTGCGATTTTATTTTGTGAGATGGGAAGATTATGAAACGAGCGTAGCGAGTTGAGTAACTCTTCGAACAAAATAAAATCACTTTTAACAAGTGTATCATACACTATTTTTTATACAACTGTTTATATTTAATGAAATAGTTTATGACTTTTACAAAATCTTTTTTGACATTTCATCACAAAAATAAAATGCATGATGAATCAGAGGTGCCAGTCGTAACGCACTTATATTTGAAAATTGTTTATTAGAAACGTCAATAACGTTTTTTGCACGTTACTTATAAATTGTATTCTTAGCAAAATAATAAGAATGGATCTAGATGAATTTGATTTGAAAAACGACGTTGATGAAGTTCCCGCAGACATTCAAGAAGCAGCAAATAGAGCAACCTTGGATTTGCTACCTAGTAAGTCGCGTCGGCAATACGATATTGCCTACAACAGATTTATGGAATGGTGCAAATTGAAGAAAGTTGAGGGCAAGTTTAGTGAAAGTGTGTTTCTGGCGTTTTTCATGGAGAAGTCGAAAATATGGAAATCATCAACATTGTGATCAAATTTTTCAATGATAAAAGCTAGTTTGAATATCAAGAACGACGTAGATATAGGAAAATATTACAAGTTAATAGCATTTTTGAAACGAACAAGTATCGGATACCGGCCAAAAAAATCAAAAATCCTAACTAGAGAACATATTGATAGATTTGTAAATGAAAGCCCAGATATGAAATATTTAATGGTAAAAATTGCCATTACCTCGTGAAGAACTCACTAAATTGACAGTAGATAATATAGAAGAACTAGGAGACTCGTTATTAGTACATCTTTCGGACACTAAAACATACATTCAACGTAGTTTTTGTATTGTTGGAAGTTATCTGACGTATTACCGTAAATATGTTACATTACGCCCATCTAATGTTACCCATCGTCGTTTTTTCCTGAAATTTTCCAACAATAAGTGTACTGTCCAACCAGTAGGAATTAATACCTTCGGTAAAATGCCTTATATGATCGCCGAGTTCCTGAAATTGCCAGATCCGAAACTATTTACTGGGCATTGTTTCCGAAGGTCGTCGACATCTTTATTAGCAGAATCAGGAGCTAATATAACTACAATTAAGCGACATGGCGGTTGGAAATCCTCAAGTGTTGCCGAGGAGTACATTGAGGACTCTCTTAAAAATAAAGACAAAATAGCTCGCAATATTTTGCCTTCTAGCTCCTCGACTTCTTCAGATGCGCGCGAAAACTACAGTGATGGGAATGAATACTTTAACAAAAAATGCCCAAGAAATCCATATTAATAATTGTTCAAATACGAATGTACATATTAATGTTTATAAATAGATAATAAAACTATATTACCATTAGTATTAAAAAAATAATTGTTCTAGTGTTAAAAATATTTTTAGCACGCCAAGTTATAAAACTGAATTTTTAACCCGATTAGCTTGCATTAAAAGTGTCACTTTTAGTGACAGTTGTATAAAAAAGTATTTTTAGTTCAAAAAATTGGAAAAATTGTGCTGTACATAAGATAAGTACATAAAGGTAATAAAAATACATATCCTAATAAAATAAAATGGGAAAAACTCTATGAAAGGGACCTCCAATTTGAGGTCACCAATTTAGATTAATTTTAGTCGAAAATTTATTCTTCTTCCCCTCACAATCAATCCTAATACATCTTTCCCAAACATCCTCTACATATTTTCGCAGACAACGGCATACTCGACCTTAACACATAAAATTGATACTAATTAAAATGAATCTAATTTGGAAAAAGCCTTCGAACTTCTTTTCGTTTATTATTCAAGTACGAATTTCACATGATCATTCCTGAATTAATTCCCAACGGTTTACGTAAACGAATCTGTAAACGGTCAGTAGGTTACTGTTCCGACTTCCGTTCGGATAGAGCGGAAAGAAAAATGGGAACACACGAAGGTGGTTTTTCCGCGTCTGGTAAATTTCCATAATTCATTTTATTATTAGCCCCGAACGGCTATTCTTGTTATATATATAGAAGACATGGTGAAGAGGGTCGTGGTGGTTTTATGCATTAAGATGTTTGTGTGCACGTCGATGTAATTTAATAAGCATATTTGCACGTGACGTGTGCTATTAAAGTGCGTGCGTGTGGGTTGATGTATTTTTCTTAGCGTAATAGGTTAATGGATTAAGAGGGGTTATTAAGGAAAATGAATTGGATGTTGTTCTTTTTTTTACGGTAAAAGTGAAAAACAACTTATGTAGGTATCCACTTAAAAATAGGTGGTTTACTAATTATGTTATTGGCCAAACAGTATTGTAGTTACTTTTTTCGCCACTAGGCTGCGTCCACCACATAATAACTGTAAAGGAATAATACATATGGTTAAGCAAATTTGTGTATTCATACCTCTCAGGGGATTAAATTGGATGGGTACTCTTCTCCTAAAGAAAAAGTAAATTTTCTGGGAAGCCATGGTTTTGGCGTGTAATATGTGAAGTCCTTGGAAATTCGCCATATCTCGATGTAAAAGTCTTACCTGGCTTATCTAACCCTGATGTTCACCAACTGATCGGTTACGACAACTCAATACCTTGGTAAACTTTATGCCCTGAATTTTTTCCATTTTCATGTAAACAAATTGCAGCAAAATTTAGAGAGATGCTATCTGCCGTCGAATTGTACATAGAAATCCGATTATAAAACACATTTCGACAGTCCATGTATGTATTTGAATATGCCTGACAGCTGTCAGATTTAACAATTGTAACTGTCAAAATTATCAAATTGGAGGAATGGTAGGTAGGGTATTGAGCTCGAATCTGTTAATGTATCAGGATATCTTATTGTTTTCATTTCGACAGGTTAACTATTTTGTTCAACATCGAGAGCTGTAAATATGGAAACATTTTTT
>SMLS01070122.1:0-54867 GCA_004785975.1 Popillia japonica
CGTAAATTTTAATCTGTCATGATAGGAATTAAATGTGTGTATAACATGTTCAATTTTACCTAACGGTATGCAACATATACAATCATCTACATACCGTTTGTAAAATTCAACATGACAATTTAGTTTATTTAAAGAATCTTGCTCAAGATCCTCCATTACTAAATTTGCTATCACTGCAGATAATGGAGAACCCATTGCAGTTCCAAAAATTTGTTTGTATATTGTGTCTTTGTATTGAAAATAGGTAGAATTTAAGCAAAGTTTTGCAGCCAACATGAATTCATTTTTCGGTAAATTTGTATGATTTTTTATTAAATCCCATTTTTTATCGATACTAGATAAAGCTAAATCTAAAGGTACATTAGTGAACAATGATACCACATCTAAACTTACTAATTCGTAATTATGTGGTACCATTTTTTTATTTATGTATTTAACAAATTCCCACGAATTTTTTATACTATTCTCTGAATTTCCTACAATATTACTAAGAATTTTGGATAAGAATTTTGATAAATTGTATGTAGGTGACTGCATACAATTTACAATGGGCCTTAAAGGAATATTAGGTTTACGAACTTTAGGTATACCGTAAATACGCGGTGTTATAGCGTTATTTATTTTTAACTTTTTTGAAACCGACTCGTCTATATAATTATTATTTAACCAACTACTAATTAGTTGATTATTTTCACTTTGAATTTTATTTGTGGGATCTTTTTGTCGTTGAGTAAAAAAAAACGTTCATACATACATCTTATATAACTGCATTGGCTGTATAGAAGTTGACGAAGATAGAAATGATAAGGTGTAAGAGTCTTATGATTTAAAACTCGTACTCGGCTTCATCCAGGTATATCTATTAGTTCTTAGGAGGCTCTTTTCAAAATTAGCCGGTAATATGTATTTAAATTATGTAAGTCTTAACCAGGCGTAATACCAAAACCAAAATTTAAATAAAACACTGACCGGCTGAAAAAACCTTTCTGCTGGAATTGGTTTTTATTAAGGGGAGTAAATTGTAAAATCCGCATCACATTAGGCAAATTAACCTGACAGCTAATTTGGCAGTAAATTTAAATGATGAATTACAATGAACTCAAGTACTTATTTAGACTTCCATATTTAATTTAATTTAAATATACAACACATTTATAAAAAAAATAAGTGCGCAATAATTTTAATATGTATTTTATTATTTGCATTCAGAAATTTAAAATTGATGTTACATACTATTACAAATTACAATAGAATCAAGCAGTATTAGCTGGTCCATCGAACTACAATAATGATATTGTCGTTTAAATACATAATTCTACAGTTCTTCAATGAAATCACTATCACTGTCCATATCACTGTCGCTTGTGGCATCATTTCCAAACGAAGTAATAAATGGCTCCACCATATCATCTATTAATGGCCGTTTGCACCGTATTGTTTAAGCGCAGCTTACCACAAAGCGGGACTTAAATTTAAAAATTTGTTCGCACCACTAGTTAAGCTTTCGTTAAGTATGGTTTTATTTAACCGGTCAATATTCTAGGCTTAACAATCCCTTAACTTTAAGGAACGTTATACAGTGTTACACGCTTGCGCAATATTATATTTGTGTGCCATACGTCGTGTTTATTTTATAAAAGTCGTGTTATTGCTCTGTTCATATGATATTTTTCGACGAAGGTGAGGACGATGGTTTGTTTGGGGAAGATTTGGGGGTTTTTGATATTATTGATTTTGGGTTCCCTAGAAGAATCTACCCAAGATCAAACCATTTTCACGCAATGGATGAATTACTATGCTTCCAAAGATTTCGTATAAGAAAGCAAACTGTTCTCAATATTTTAATAAATATCGAAGATCAGCTGGAATATGCCACTGACATGTAAGTAAACTTTGAAACTGTAGAACATTTTGTGAAATTGGATAACTTTGCATATAGGAACAACAGTGTTGTACCCATGGACCAGTTGCTCACATCTTTAAGATTTTATGCTAGTGCAGGACATTTAGCAAGCGTAGCAGATTTTATTGGAATCCATTTATCAACCGCGTCGAGAATAATACAAAGGATGTCCCAAGTCTTGGCTAACTTATCGCAAGAACACATACACATGCCTGCTGAAAATGATATTGCTAGGGTGCAGAAAGAATTTTACAATATGGCAAGATTTGTAAGAGTAATAGGATGTGTGGATGGCACGCATATTCGAATCAATTCTCCAGGCATAGTTATTAATTATCAAATTAAAAGAAGTGTCTAACATTCTAATTTTGCAGGAGGAGAGGATGCGGAGGTATTTCGCGACAGAAAAACTTATTTTTCTGTCAATGTGTAAGTAGTAGCGGATAGCAGATTGCGAATTTGTGATATTGTTGCTCGTTGGCCAGGGTCCACATACGACATGACTATTTTCGCAAACAGTAGAATTAAAAGATGATTTGATGCAGGGGAATTTGGCAATGCTCTTAGGTAAAATTTTAATTGATATTTTTTTTTCCATGGGTTAGTGTATTTGTAACTTTTAGGTGATAGTGGATATGCATTGTCTCCATATTTAATGACACCGATATTAAATCCAAATACACATGGTGAACAATTATATAACGAGTCGCATATTCGGACAAGAAATGTTGTGGAACGCCTGTTTGGAGTTTGGAAACGAAGATTCCCTGTGCTAGCATATGGTTTGCGACTACAATTAAACACTGTGTTGACAGTAATAGTTGCAACTGCCGTGTTGCATAACATAGCAAGAGATATGAATGAAAAAGAACCACCACTTGCTATTGATATACAGGAAAATTAAATCAACCGTGCAATAGAAGAAGGGAATGTTCGTGTACCAAATGAAAATCCTGAAAACAATGCTTCAAGAAACGAGTTCATTCAATATTTTAATAACTTGTAGGTAGTAATAAAGCTAAATATAAACTTCAGTCTTTTATTTTTATTGTCCTTTGATAATTATCACAAAAACGTACTAAAAACCGTAATAAAACGTAATAAAAACCTTTCCTATCACAGTGTGGAGCTAAATATACATAAAATAAAATATAATTTCTTCAAAAAAAGTTACAATCACAAGTTTCACAATTATTTAAAAAAAATACATTCTTACAAAATGAAATATCACATTTCTTCTAACAATAAAACTTCCTATCATAGTATGACCCTAAATATACATAAAATAAAGTACAATTTCTTCAAAAAAAGTTAAGAAATAAACAAATATATTCTATTACTAAAAGTAGTTAAAATATTAGAAAAGTAAACTATCACAGAGATTATAAAAAAAAACAATTAAAAAAAAATACATAAAGATTCTTAGAAAATAAAATATCAGTTCTTAAAAAAGTTAAAATAAAAAAGTCCTATTTGCAAAATTAAAATATATAAAAAATAAAATTAAACTATTTTTTTAGAAATCATTTTTATAAGAGCTGAAGTTGCTTCTTCTTTATTTCAATGTATAATTGTAGGGCTTCACATCTCAGTTTGTGATCTTCTTTAAGACACTCCATATATTCCAATTTTTTTTCTACCAGCATTTGGTACTTTTCGCCAAGTACTGACGAAGTAAAAGCTCTAACTGGAGCTCTGCGACGCGTCGAATCAGACTTAGCTGATTCTGCTTTCTGAAAATATTTTATGTATACATATACACAATATACAGTATTTCCAATCAAATGTAAATAATGCAAGTTTTTGTTAGATAAGTACATGAAATGTGTTTTCTAGAATGTACATACATATATGTACTATTAGTATGAAATAAATAACTATACACAATATAGATATATGGAAACCTACCTTGTTCTGGTGTAGCCTTAAAGAAGGTGTTGGTTTTTTTAGATTGGATGGCTTATATTTTTTCTATCTGTTTTCTACCGTCTCTGTAGTTTGCATCTACAAAATTAGATACATTAATTAATACGTTAATGCACTACCTCATTTAAGGCACACATTATGGTCTTCATCGGCACCCAAAGGTTCTATCTAACAATTTTCACAATCATCTGTAGCTTCCGTGGCATTCGTGGTCTTCATTTCAATTTCATTTTCTTTATTTGCACCCGTCCAAGTTTTTGTGTATATATGATCTTGGTTATTTGTCATTGTACTTTCCAATCGATCACTATCCCACGGATTTTCAAGACCATAAATTGTTTTCTTGTTAATCAATGAAAGTAATAAATCATGATCTTTGGTTATATTACCGTCTGATTTCCCTCCACCAGTTGCATACATCTCACTCCTGTCTTTTGTAGCTCTTTTTTTATGCTTTTCTTTAAATGTTCATAATATTTTCTCAATGACTGCACTGATCGTGTCACAAAATTAGGTGATTGACTATTAAATTCTTCTGCTATATTTAGCCAGGTCGTCGTTTTATCATTATTGCTAACAATATCGGGTTTTTTATTTTCAATGATATGTTTATATTTGTTTACTATAGACAATAGTACCTGCTTTTTCCTCTCCGTGAAATTTGCAGACCTCACCCGTGCGATGGCCTCCATTCTCGTAACTATAGTTCACTTTAATTAATAATTAACAACTAAAAATAACAAATAATTACACAGCACACTGGTATAAATGGCCAACAACATTGGTGGGCATTTGGTTGGTATGACTGGGTACGACACGATCGGCTGCGATTTACGCATGTCCGTTAGAGCAAATGTACTCATAAAAGCGATGTTGCCGATTATGATCCCGGTTTAACTAACTGCGTCTCGATTTTCAACGGCGCAATGCATTTGAAATTAAACCAAGCTTAATAGTTAAGGGCCCCTTAAATTAAGCGAAGCTTTTACACAGAACGGTGCAAGCGGGCATAGGCCATCTAATTTGCATCTTTTGCTTTTAATCACATGTTCTACACATTTTGTCCACGTTTCTGAGGTTGCATTTGTAATAGCGGTTAACAAAAGGTCTTTCACTTCAGTTGATTTGAAGCTTTTATTTTTTGCAGCTACTTTAGTTTTTATTTGTGCCCAAACTAATTCAGTAAGATTCAATTCACAATGGTAAGGTGGTAATCTAAGTATAGTTACGTCCACTGCGTATAAATTGTTATTTTGTTTGTGATGATTTATTATTTCCAACAACTCTAATTGCACCATTGAATCAAACATTTGCATCCATTTCATCGTGATAATGGACTGTTTTTCTTCCTTCAAATAGTAGTAACCCATCGTCGACAAAACTGTTTTTAGAACCAACATATAATATAATTAAGCGTCTTCCTTTACCAGCAGGCTTTTTGAAACCAGTAGTTACACCATCTATGTATAAATACTTGTCTGCCTGTTGTAACATTAACATCTACCCACACGTTTGCTCTTGTGTGTCCTTAATTCAGCCATGTTTTGTCTAAATAATAGATTGGGCGTAGCTCATTTCTATATTTTGATATTGAAGATAAATATGTTCGTGTCCACAAAACAATGTCATCACCATCGAGCAGTAAACTTTTACGATTACGTTTTAAATATCTGTAAATACTCTGTATTACATACATAAAATACAATTAAAGATTTTGTTTAATGTAGGAAGTTCTGCATGGTAAAAAAGCCATGTATGATTCTTCTTATTATGTATTTAATACTATCGCCAATTGTAGGTAGCGGCGCCTTTCTTCCAACTCATTTTAATCGTGGTGAAATTAGTACTTTAGGTTTATATTCACCAGTAATATGGTAAACGCTTGTCTTCGAAGCACCTATTATTATTGTTAAATGTAAATATACATTATTTATGACTATTTATGTATGTTGCCTAAACTGTTTAAAATTTGCAGTGTGTTTTCTTTATTGTAGGATTACTATTTTCTTGTATACTTATGTTCAGTATAACTACAATATCCGTAAATCAAACTGTAGGCATTCGTTGAATCTTTGCCGATACGTCTATCGTTATCCATTACGTAAGCTAAGCCACACGATTCTATTTTTTCCTTCACTAACTTAAAGTTTAGAAAGAAAGAGAGAATGACAGGTTTTTCTGATTCCGACTATGTACCTATATAGATTCATATTGAGAAAATGGCAGAAATTCATGGCGTATCGGCAAAGATCAACGAAACGAATCTCTAACAGCCTCTGGTATATAAAATTTGGAAATGCTCAGAGCAATGAGATGATTGAGGGCAGTTTTCCAAAACAAATTTTGGTCAGAGAGGAAATATTTATGTCATGTCGCGGATATGTAAATTAGTTAAAATGTTATGTTGACGTGTTTTCCATATTCTTTACAACTTTTGAATCCGAAAGTGAAATAGCAAAAAAGTAGTTTTAGTTTAGGATCACAGACAGGCAATTGATATGATAGTGTTGCAATGATTAGCACGGTACTCAATTTATTTGAATTATTTTCAGTAATATTCGATACGTTTTCTACATCTCAGTTCGGTAATAGAAGAACATCTAAGACAAATTCATTAATTTATTAATATTTAAAAGTCATAATGGATTTAACAGCTTTTATGTTTCCTTTATTGCATTAATATAAATAGGCTCGGTAGTCATGTAGTAATATCAGTCGATCTCTGTTTGTGAGGGAATCGAAAGGATGCTAATATCAGCTATTTCTCTCCGAAGTTTTGAGTTACAATACCTACACCGTGCTTTTGTTGGATGACTCATCATTGGAGTACTCCCATCTTGACAATTTGATGTAAAATTTGTCATAAGTAAAGTTTAATCAAGTTTTTACAAATACCTGTAAATTTCAAAAAGATCATGCATTACTCGAAGAATTTCTTCTCAATTTACTTTTTCAGTAACTTACTTACATAATATTCTTATTTTCAGGTAAAATGGGATCGGGGATAAGCCGTGCAGATTATTTAAGAGAGCAGAAGGAAGCTCTTGAGAATCGCATAACCTTACGATTCCCTGGTTTTAAAGAAACCGACAAGCAATTCTTAGAAACGCAAGCAGCAGCAAATAAAGCTTTTTCACATATATCGTATCTTATTAAAAAATTAGCGTCTTTTACTGGTTTACCGAAAGCAACAGAACCTATTTTAACTGTAATCAATTCTGCCTTTTTGGGCTCATCTCTAAAATCTGCAATGCTGGCGATGAAAATTGAGACGGCAGTTGTTAATACAGTACAGCCATTGCTTGAAGCAGAGATGAAAAGTGTTGCAAGACAGTTGAAGTTAATTAGTGACGAGGAAATATCTAGAAAAAAGAAGAAAACGTATCTAGCTATCGCAGATCATACTTGTTATCAATTGCTCGTAAAGTTTAGTGATTCAAATTTCTATCTGAAGAAATATCCGCTAGTTTTTGCGCCTTTCTTAATGTACTTCGTATCAGTGTATGTACCAATTGCACTTGCAAACTGCCAAGTGGTTGGTTCACGCCGAATGAGAGAAGAATGTGAAGCAAACATGGAAGAACTAAAAGATGTGGTTATTTATTTTAAAGAACATGCGGTTAAGGAGAGACTTAAGTTCATTGGAAGTTGTCATCCTATAGATGAATATCCATTCGTTTCAGATGATTTCTTAACAGAAGGTCGAGTACTTCATGTTGCTTGGACCTTAGAACCAAACATACTTAAGGAGTTACTTACCTGGTATCGTGATGAAATTACTAATAAGTACGAGGATTTCTTTCAACCAGGGTTAGAAGCGCTGGAGGAACTTGATTTTTAAGTTTTGGTACTCATTTGAGCAAAACAGTTAAGAATTAATTTTTACTTCGTATCGTCGTATGTATTGTTAATCTGTAAAGATGTTTCAATGTTGCTTTAAATTTATTTTTACTTCTTTATACTAAAATGAAATTCTTGTTGTAATTAGCATGTATGTACGAGATTCTAAATCTAAATAAAAGTAATGGAAGAGTTTTCTGCCACATATCTATGTTTGACAATTTGTTGTTTTAAATAGTCCTGCATTATATGACTGTGATGACTCCCAACATTGTCAAAACACTTGTGTTGTTGGCTAAGATTTTTATAACCCCTTTTTACATTCTTAAAATCTGTTTACTTTTACAACCTTTTTCATATAGGTTTGCTAGATCTATACCGAGTATTTCAAAAGTTCTGACCATTTTTACGTCGAAAATACGGTGTACTTATTCAGAATTTTAGTTTTAGAAAAAAAATATACGACTGTTTTTCAAACCATTACATGGTTTGGCTACGTCTTCTGTTTTTGTTGGTTCGAGAAGTGAACAAACGAAAATTTCTTGTATAGAAGGTGAATCAAAACTCGGGTACTGAATTTTCTCATTAAATTTAAATGAAACACTCTATATTATTTATGACGTTTTGATAGATATTTATCAGCTCTTTCGTTTTTGTTGAACATTCTCTTGTCTGACAGGCCTTTATGAAAAGCTGAAAAGGACGGCAATGAGTAACTCATTGTCACACTTTTTAGCTAACCTATTCATGGCCGCAAGACTTATTGAAGAATATTTTCCTAAGGTTTAGCTAAGGCATGTGGATGAAATTTTCACGATTTTTGACACCGAGAAATGTAATATTGAAGACTTTCTTAACATAGTAAATAATCGGGTTGAAACCATAAAATTTACTTTAGTTATTGGAAATAAGATTTGTTTAGAATTTAACGTATGAGTATAGGAAGGAAACCAGTACACTTCGTTCATTCCTTCAGTTTCCTATCATTGTGCCCAACACAAAGTGACAAAGTCTGAATTTTTTGGTTGCTATAGCCACCTTTTCTTTGAACAAGGTTAGGTATGAAAAAGAGCTTCAAGTCATAGCAGATCGAGCCATGGTAACGGTTCAGTTTATCTCTCCCCTTCCCTTCCTTTATCATCAAAGGTTTGAGTAAAATCTTTAAGCACCTTGATCTTAGAGTAGTTTACAGTTCGGGCACTAATTTGCGAAGTCTGATCGGTAACCCTAAAGATAAGGTGCAGCCTTTGGAAAAGTTGGAGATTTACAAAATGAATTGTAGAAATTGTAATCAAAAGATATTGGGCAACCGAGGTGTTCTATCTCAATTAAATTCAGAGAGCATACAGACATAACAGAATAACAGAATTTAGAAGTCTAGCGTTGCCCAACATATTTTCGAAAACGATCACAATATTGATCATAATGTTAAATTAATTCGACCGATTAGTAATTGTGAATTTCTAAATGTTTTTGAGAGTGTGGTAATCTATAACTTTAATTAATTTTGTGTCATTAACTTGTGTTAATATTGACTTTCTTTTGGATACTGATGTAACAAGATGCCATTGTTACAGTCGATATAACCGATTCCGATTTCATTCGTATGTAACCGTGGCCTATAGGTCCAGTTTAAGACGTCTGCTTGTTGTCGGTGTACAACATGTGTATAGTATGTAAATTCGATGAAAAGCAATGATACGCTTCCACACGTTGGGGATTCAATCAATTAGCATTTACACCACTAAGTAATCGGGTTCTCTAGTCCGAAACATATCCCGGTAGGTCATAAATACTTCACTGCGTGACATATGAATTTTCAACTACAATTAACGGGTATTTATTAGAACGCAGTCACGATCACTACAACACTGTCATAAATATTATACCATCTGTACCTACTAACCGTGTTTAAATAGTTTAATGTATTAAAAATCATAAAAAAAATGATAATTGTCGTAAATAACCCTATTTTCTTAATAACCCAATAGATAAAAATATTATGAGTACTCAATCTGCACTTACATCACTATGCCAAAGTTAGCGGGTTCCCCCAAGTGGTGAAATCTAATATGCTAATGGGAAATGTGGCCAAGTTTACCACTAGAAAAAGTGTTGATTTAAGTTTAGCATTTAGTGTTGTTTCTAAACTATAGGGATGTAACCACAGCATACTTGTTATTGCTATACATTGTTTATGTGATAATTTCGCTTCTAAGAAGATGCTTTTCTAATAAATACCGACAATTGCTATTGCGTATTGTTTGCAATACGTTTGTACATTTTGACTGTGTTTGGGGGGCTTTTAACAGAAAAATGTTGTAACGTTAGCATTATCAGCGTGTTCCATCACTTACAGACAGGAGATGGAGTACGAAAATTTGCATTTTTGCCATGGTTTCTTGGCCAGTACGAGGAAGATCCACATTTTGTTTTTTCAATTTTATACTACCGTCACCAGAAGTGGAGTTGGAACAAAATCGGCACGTATTTAGTAGACCTTTGCAGTAATTCTTACCACTTTGATCTTTCAAATGCTGTGTCACATTTGGAATTGGTAGATAATCGCATTCACGAATAATTAGCAGCTGTCCCACTTAGTGCGGTATAGTAGTGTGGTATCAGAATGATAGTGTCTGCTAGAGTTTTTGTAGCATGATTATTATATTAATGGCAAGCCGCATTGTGCACTTTGGACGATGCTAGGACCACTGCTGCTCCACTAGTGGGATAGAAGTTTTCAAATGGAAGTGAAAGAAGTAATTTTGTATTTTGATGTGAATCCAATTACAAACACGATTTTTTTTGTGTCTTGATAAATTAGCCTCACACAATCTGTTATCACCTTACAAAGTAATGCATGATTTTATCGACAGTTCCAATTTCTTCGACCAAAACGTATTGGAATTTAATTTATCGTAACGTTTCCGAATCTGATAGGATATCAGTTGCTTGTATTTTTTTTTAAATGGTGTTATCGACATATATATGTATGATGTGTTACATCCCTTAAGGGCTAAAGTAATAAAATAAATTATTATTATTATTGTTATTGGCAATAGTGCTCAAATACTCAGGTATGCGGTCTGTGACTGGAGTTAATAAAATTCTAGTTATTCAACCTCAATATTTCGTTGTTTATTAACAACTTCATCAGGAGTTTACTACAATTAATCGAAAGATACAAGTCAATCCTAATGAAAGTTTGTAATTTAAAAATACTTACAAAGAAGAATCGATGGAAATTAGCGAACAATATAAAAATCAAGAGAGTGATCCCACAATTAACACCACATTGAAATAATTGAAAAATCTGATGACAGAAACGATGTTACGATTAATTTTAAAGTAAAATATTAAAACAACGTTCGAAGGAATGTGTGCAAAATGCATGTACGACAGAAAAACCGTACAGGTCAAAAAATTTTATATACGAAATAAAACGTATTAGTAGGTATCAGGTCGTAAGATGTTACGATAGATACTGCTAAGTTGGTCTGTATCATTTCTAAAGTTAATTGTGTTAGATGTTTTATTGATGTGAAACATCTCCAGAAACAAACGATTTTTATACCTGCTTTCAACATCCAGAACCACGGCACTATCAAAATCGAAAACGTAATCGGTCTCTTTTCAATGATTAGCCAAGGCACAAGCTTGTTTCCCCTTGTTGCAATCGCTTTTATATTGACTAATACGATGCTTTAGCTATTGAACCGTTTGTCCAATATAAACACCAGGACATTGTGAGCAAGGAATTTTGTAAATAGAATTAGATTGAAGCAACAAAGGAGTTTTATCCTTGATGGGAGGTAAGGGGTAGGTAACGTTTACCAAATACTCATGGGAAGTATTAAAGCAAATTTGGATTTCATGTATCAGAACGAGGACAATGAAAGGACTGCCGTCCCGTCAAAGCCACGTTGCACTGGCATACAGATGGCTTAAAGACGGAACAAGATGTAGACGCCGGAATACTCTTGACTTGAACTAAGCACTAAAGTCTATCGAAGAGAGCTGAAATGTTTCAAGCAGAAGCAGTTGTTATCCATCCCTTGTATTAGAGAAGTACCAACACAAGAGACAGGACATACTTAAGCCATTTTTACCTACAGTTAAGCTGTGATAAAAGCGCTTCACTATAAAAAAGGCAAAGCGAGACTAGGTCGTCAAAATTGCGTTTCTTCAATGAATATATACTATGTGACAAAAACATTTGCTGCATATGCCTCGTCGACGTCGGACCCGCCTGCGGCCATCATTGGCCCACAAACAAAAGCGAGATTCGTATGAAACGACAATATGGTTCCGGTGTTCTATCCAATATGTTCGTTCATTGCACCATTGTAATCTAAAGGTACGATGCTGATTAGCTAGAGGCAGTATTAATCTTGGTCGATAGGAAATCAACCCAAACGACCGAATGCAACGATATACAGAACACATTGTCATTCTATTGTCAACTTCTGCCAAAAAAATGTTTCCCACCAATCTTGTGGTGCTATGACGATCTCTCAATGCCATTAATCTTAGTCTCTGATCTTCATGGTTAGTGGTTGATCTAGGTCGTCTAGAGCCTCTCCTGCGATGTTGTCTACCTTCTTGAAACCAATCTCGCCAGCAACAAATCATTGTAGAAATATTTCGTTGCATCCGTCTAGCAATTTCACGAAATGTAATACCTCCTTCATGTAGTTCGATGGCCTTGGAAATCTATTCATGTTAACTTTCCAACTGACAACTAATTGACAACTCAACAAACTCGAATAGCGAAACGAAACTGATCCAAAATAAAGAAAAAACGATGTAGTTCTCTCGATAGAGATCGACAAAAAAGACCTATTTTTTTTATAATTTGTTACTCTCAACGTGATACAAATTTGGTTTGAAAATATATACTATTACTGGGCGATGCGCTTGTTTTTTGCCGCATAGCTCAATACTTTACAAACCTTGGAGTTCGAAATTTGTAATTCCAGAACGAACTGACGTACTATGAAAAACTTGCATATTTTAAACCTATCTCATTGTGCTAGTGAAACATCTACAAGAAGATTATATACTATGAAGGCTTAGAGATCGATTTAAAGAACTTTGTTGCTCTGTGTATATTTAAAAAAAGTGGAACATTTCCCTTCTTTTTTATATAAGTACCTGTATAATTTTTTTATACATATTAAGGAATAATTAAGGCGAGGTGTCAATTATTATAATAAAAATTAACTAAAGTTCTTAGTTAAGTTGGGTGTGCCTAACTGATAAAAATTAGTAGTTACTAAAATTATTCTAAGAAGGTAGTAAAGTGTGTAAATGTTTCCCTGAAGATATTGATATGAAATGAATACGAATAAAATTGGTGCCTGAATCCAGATAATAAAAAAAAGTGAAGCAGAAATTTAAGATTACTTTCAATCTCGGCGCGTAAAACATTAATGACCGCTCGAATGCAATGATTACTGATTTATATTAAATGAATCTGAACTTATGGCCTGCAGTGTATATATAATATATCTACAGTGGGTATAACAGACATATTTATTAGTTTAAGAAATAAAACAAATAATTTGTAATAAATATAGAACATAGTTATAGATTCATGGAACGAGCTGAAGCCGGCCAGGTAAAAGATCGGGGAGCCTTCTCAGCCGGCACAGAACAGTAAATTATATAGTGTTTTTGTATATTGATTAGACGAAGGTAGACCGCAAGTCTGGCGTTGCTCTGCGGGAGGCATGAGTATTGATCAAATAAATATAGTTTACCGAATACCTGTCCCGCTCTAGCCTTTAGACGTACCCGGTCTTCCATTTCCATGTGCACACACATCGCGTATTACTAGAAATCACTGTCTATCTCCTAACATTGTTTCTCTAAAATTCATGATAATATATGGCGATTACATTTTCAGCGTATTACGGATGACTAACTGGTAATGTCATGGTTCATGCGTAAACTTTTACTAACATCTTTTATCAAGATTAGAGTTCTTATTAGAAAGTAACAGTTTCTAAAATGCTAGCATTCCAGGTATTTTGCAAACTGATAGTTGTTTCTTAGTTTCCTGATTCGATTAATTTGGTTACTTATTGTTAGGGTGGGTAGTCATTAATTACTCTTCAGTTCTTCAGAAGTATTATCTTCTCATTGCCTCATATAAAGTACTCTGCTTAAAATGAAAAGAAAAGAGGTTTCCTTGGTCCTCTTCATGTATGTATGTACAATGCCTTCATAAAAAATCGTAACCCACGTGACCTGTTGCAATATTGGTTGCCTACATTTTCATTGGCAATCCTGCATAATAAGAAATTAAGTAGACAGTTAACATTTTTTTATTATAAATTGTAAATAAAATTTATGCTATTAAAATGATAATAAATCCAAGTGTTTTAATTAAATAAACATACAACTAAAGCTTTAATTTATTCTTCCAAAAAATTACTTACGTTTCAATTAAAGTAAATTTTAAAATAATTTCTGTCAAACTATTTTCAATTAGGGATATTGATTGCAGTAGTATCAATCTGTCATGTTGGTTGCATATGTGTCATGTTACAACAATTATGAAGGTTCGTTATATACCCTATTTTAAAAATTTCTGATCAGACCTACAGTCCAACTTATAATCTGGGTTGTAATTGGCCATATAAATTTTACGCGCCAAAATTAAATTTGTATAGTTAACTAAAATATGAAATTGTATATGTTTTTTGGAGATAATTCCATAAACAGTGCTACAGTATCAAAATAGCAGACAGTTTAATAGCAAAAAGAGAATATTGCTCGGTATTGATTTTGCCTCAAGCCAACTGTTCGTATTTCCACGTTAGCACATTATACACCATACACCAAAGTGATTTATAATCAGCACCATACTTCCAGAAGTAGCCGAAAATTGAGTTGCAGTTTGCCATGGATGAAACTAACTTTAATCAGTTAAACTTAGATATTCTTCATAAGCTGTGCAGAAGCAATAAATTACTTTTAAACATCTCTTATGTTTTGTGAGTAACATCAGAAGAGTGTATGCTTGGTTAGAATGAAACCATTGAAAACCTTGGCATGGTATTCTAGTTGGGGGTCATGTTTTGCACGTAAGTCAATCATCACTTAAGTCTCAGATTTGTATTTATTTATATTTTTTTATATTTAGAATGTTTACTGCAATCAAACTTTCATATTTCTTATTCGTGGTTAGTAAGTTGAAATATGGCAAGCTTTTATGTGGTACTCAATGTATGGTATCCATAATAATGCTGTTGAACTAGTCCATGAAAGGTTCCTGAAATAACTTAAAAGCCTTAACCCAGATGGAACTTATTCTGATCGGATCACACAATATCGGCATCTCCTAGTAAAACATATGCTTGAACCTTTGTTTGCTAAACAAGGGTGCAACGTTAATTAGAAACTGCCTTCAAAATGTTGTAGATTGTTTCCATATTCTAAACAAATCAGATAGTGCCTAAAGTTTTTTATTGCTTTAGGAATTTTCTAATGCTACTGGAGAACGTCCAAAGGAAAATGTTGACAGGCAAAGACAGCAAAAACAGATTTCTAATTTTTCACGAAAAATCCCGCAAATGGAATCTATTGTATTCAAAAATGAAAAATATGTTGCTAGATGCGTTTGCTAAAATTATTAAGAAAAAAATATGACCCTCACGACTATGTCGTTCTTCTATCGAATAAACTTGTTGAACGACATATTTGTAATAAAACTTATTGATAGTGTCTAGGGCTGTTTTATTGCTTGAATAATTTCTTAATGCTCTTGGAGGAAATGCAAAAAAGGAGTGACGATGTTGACAACTATGTCGCCCTTTTATGGAAAATTTTATATATGCGCCAGATTGGCAAAACTCTGTTACAAACGCTGTTCTGGACAAATTAAATGTAAGTGTGCCATCCCTGAAAACATGAAGTTGAATTTTGCAAATGCTTTCAAATGATGAGCTGAAATCGCAAAATTTCGCTGTTATAACAGGTATCGTGGTATTTTTCAATATGACTTTGATTTATTATTTTACCCAGAATGTTCCACAAGAACTCGGGTCTTCCTGTCAAACTTGGGAGCAGTAATCCCGATACCAGTATTAATTTCTGTTGATTGTTACACTTTGATTTGTTGCTTCAGTTGTATTTAAGGTGCGCCCTCTCCTCCATTATACCTCCTTTTTCTCAAGTTGCTGCAAGACTATTGCCACTAAAAATTTTTAAATGTATTTTCGCGTCTTGAAATGTACTCACTGACTTTACTGCAGCATTATCTCTCTGTAGATAGAGTGGGTTCTACGACGAAGGTATTATATTGTGTGAAAAATGTAGTAATTTTTTTAATCTATTTTAAACAATTACATGTATTTAGCACCATTTTAGTTTAAGAAAACGCCGTGCATTGTCCGACAGCTATTGGTGTCGTGAGATCAGTAACAAACCCAACGGTAATTCTTAACTTCAATAATTTTATCACAGAGTTAAAAACAACACCCCATTTTTAGCGGTGAATAACCGCTTAAAGGGAAATCATAAATTAGATTTCTATTCGCGTCATTCAAACGGAATTCCAACTGTATATTGGACAAAAATAAACGTCGATCGATTTATGACTGAACATACCTCGGCAATAGTAAATTCAACTGAAATATATCAGCAAGTTATGTATGTTAATAATGGAAAAGGAATTGTTTCGTGTTCAACACGTATTTACACCTTGCGTGGCACTATTAAGATGTAATTTATCTTTATCTTTAACAACGTCAAAACTGTACACTGGCTCAAATGCTCCTCCAACGTAATGTGATAATAAAAATTATAACAAAAACTTATGTATATTACGATAGCATATTGGTAAATGCCATAGTACGAATATGCGTGCATGATAATGATACGTTGAATTTCGTGTAATAGAATCGATTTATTTTGATTGCGTCTAATAACTGGTGTTTTCACAATTTATTACGTTATTCTATACTCATTCTTAATATGTATAACATTCATAGATTTTTTTCAGAAATGCTGTTGTAAAGAAAATAGAATTCTTGTTTCAGATATGCATAAACGTGCGAACTAAACACGATACTATGTGGTTAATAATAGAGGCATTTAAAGCGAAATTCTTGTACAAAGAATACTGGTATAACATGCATTTGAATGTAGTGCATGCAGGTATACTATAATAAAATCAGGCTTTTTTAACGAAACAAACTTGAGATGAGTCGGTTTTAAATCAATCCAGTGTACATATTTACCTACATGTGCCAGTGTGATTATATTCTCCATTTACAAATCGGATGTTACGAGAACGTTTTTAACAATATCTTAGTTTAATATTCATGTCTTTTACCTCTTTAACAATTTTTCTGGAACGGATTGAGGAATAGCTTTTTCTATCACGAAATGGAGAGCTATTAGATAGAATGCTTTAAATTATTAACTTTAGTAGCAGATAAAAAAAGTATTAG
Source organism: Popillia japonica (assembly GCA_004785975.1). Classification (NCBI taxonomy): domain Eukaryota; kingdom Metazoa; phylum Arthropoda; class Insecta; order Coleoptera; family Scarabaeidae; genus Popillia; species Popillia japonica. The sequence goes on from SMLS01070122.1 coordinate 17,131, forward strand.
CTGTATGCTGCTCCACATGAATCTATTGTTGATGTCCCAGAAATTAATATAGGTTCAAAATATGCTGATAGGATTATGGACACATCAAAATCTTTTACATGGACTGAATTTATTGCTGTAAGAGCTATATTGGTTTCCCCTTATGCGGTAAAAATGCATGCTCTCTACTGATGTATCCAGAGAATGGTTTCACTCAGTTGACTTGTGATAGTTTTGAAGTATAGATAGTAGCAATATGGTAATCTAGACAACCCATTTTTCGTTTAACATCAGAACACGCCAAAAAATATTTTACTTAAATTTGTACTACCAAATGGCAGTCCCATATGCCAGCCACTCGATATGGGTGTTTCTTATTTCACGCAAGGCAATTTCAAAAATTGAGAACGGAAATAGAAGGATTGAACGATAACATCGAAGGCAAAATTTGTAATTGACATTACGACAGCACGTTACGAATATTTTATAAAGCTTTAGAAGTTTAGCCACTGTCTCTTATGATTCTTTGCACAGTTCTTTAACTAAAGTTTTTTATAGAAAATAATATTACAGATATAGAAAAATTCCGTGAAGACAAAACTATTCATGTGCCATTCAACATGGAGGAGACGTTAAAACAATTATATCTTGCTTGTATTTTTACCAACAAATAGCAGCCATGAAAAATCGAAACTGAAGAATTGGACGATCATATCGAAGGTAACATTTGCCAAAAAATTCAGTTGATAGTATTTAACAGTACTTCAAGAATATTTTCACCAGATTTAGGAATTCAGAGATCATCTCTTATGATTCCTTGCACAATGCTTCAACTGAAATTTTTGATTGGAAATTATACTTTCTTTAAGGGGGGAATGGGGTTCTTTAAAAACTTTTTAAAACCATTCTGTATAAAATACAAAAGAATTTCATGAACACACAGCTGTTTATATACCACTGAACAAGATGTGATGGGTGAGGTCTTGAGACAAAATAATTTTATTAATTATGGTAAAGGAAAATTTAGGATCGTTCTTAAGTTATTGTAATTTATAACGCAATAAAAGGAATGATAACTAAAATGTTAAAAAAATCGGTTTATATATACCGACTTTAATGTATTGGACTTCAAAAATATAATTTTCCAATGCAAGCAAATAAAATTGATAGTAATTAACAGTACTTCAAGAATATTGTAACCAGATTTAAGAATTTAGAGATTGTTTCTTATGAATCCTAGCACAATGCTTCAACTGAAATTTTTTATTGGAAATTATACTTTCTTTAGGGAAATAGGTTTCTGTAGAAACTTTTTTAAACCATTATGTATAAAATACAAAACAATTTCATGAACAGACAACTGTTTGTATACCACTCAGTAAGATGTGGTGGGTGAGATCGTGAGACTCAAAATAATTTTATTAATTATGGTAAACGAAAATTTAAGATCTTTCTTAAGTTATTGTAATTTATAACACAATAAAAGGAATGATATCTAAAATGTATTGGACTTCGAAAATATAATTTTCCAATGCAAGCAAATAAAATTGATAGTAATTAACAGTACCTACTATACCTACTTCAAGAATATTGTAAGCAAATTTAGGAATTTAGAGATTTTTTCTTATGAGGGGGTTAAGTGGTAGAGCAGTCGCCTGTATAAGGGACTGAACTTCGCCCCTCTGCTTTGTTGCTTATTTTGTATTGCTCTTGTATATAAAAACAATCAATAAAGCCATATTATTATTATTATTATTCCTTGCACAATGCTTCAACTGAAATTTTTGATTGGAAATAATGTTTAATAATGCTCTAGAAATCAGCGAAGAACTATTTAGATAAGAAGAATATTGGAAAAATCCAGGAGTCATTCAGGAGTTTGAACAAGACCAACCAATAAATAATGTTACAGTAACCAACATATTTGGGTAAGCACTTACTATTCTTACGTTTTTTTTGACTTCACATATTTGCTTATTGGGAGAGTTGTTGTAGTAGGTTCACGTTAAACTAGATATTTTGCTACAGAAAGAAACTAGCACATTGATAATCTATTCCAGAATATGAGCCAGTTCAATAACTTGCCTAGTAAGGTTGTATTGTTGCAGGTTTGCCCATCAGAAATTTAGATAGATTTGATTAACTTAATGGTGATTTGATCAAGCATCGACTATCTCTCTTCACCTATAAATACTTTCATTCTCCTAACTCCAAATGATTTTTAAACTTTAGGAGATTTAGGATCTTTTCTGACGTCAGCCAATTATCTGTGCGTCTCTTCGATGTCGCAAAACTACATACTTCAGAGGAGAGTTATGAATGAAGCAGTGATGGTGCTAAGATCTTTCTTGTTGAGGTCCCAAAGAGATTCAAATAAAATTGGCTATTTGAAACAGGAGTTTCAGTTACTTCTAAATCTATTTTTAAGTACGTATTAATTTGTGGTGGATGTGTTGTACTTATACTTGAAATAACATTATTATTTATTTAGTCTGACCTTATGAATAAGCTATGTGTAATCTACGATCAATCAAACACATCAACCTAATATAGTTTTTGAATACCAAGAAACTAGCGAGTAGTAATTTGAATATTTAATTTGGATATTGAAGGAAACATAATAGCATATCTAGATCGTAACATAAAAGCGGAGGGATGACATACATATATATTGCTCATACGCATTTTGGTATGAATAAGTCAGCCACCTCATCTTTATAATTATAATAATTCAAAGGTCATATTCGGCGACCCAGCGAAATTCGATGATCGATGAACGGGCGTGCTTGGCGTCGCCGTCGCGCACTTTTCGTCTTTGTTATTTTTGAGACGGTCACACAGCGCGTCGACGGTGACCCGCCTGCCCGACCTAAAGCTTAATAGCTATTCCTTATCAGACAAAATGCAAATTCTTATCGATAAACGCTACCCATACATACCGAACAGTCGCAGTATAGCGCACCTACAGTTATGGACATAAATTATACATACCTAAGGCAAATATTTTTCGGAATATGTACGAAAGGATATTGAAAGCTTCAATAATAATTGTGTGTTGGATTAAGTGTGGGGCAAAATTGATTATCAGAAATACCAATCAGCGGGAAAGTTTATTTTTAACCTATGATATTTGTGTGCACTTAAAATAATAGATGCAATTACAATCCATTCTTCAGAATTTTAAACAACAACTTGTGGTTGCTAACGCTGTTTTGCATTCTAATTTAGTCTCTTATTGGTTTTAAAACAGTGTAGCAACTCACAAGTGTATCAGTTCATTCGTTATTTATTGTACGTAGATGCAATAACATATTTTTGCGACACATAATCTGCATGTAATTTGATCGTATTTTATTTGCCTTTTTAATATGATAAATTTTTCACTAAGGGCTAATATAACATAATATCTTGTCATATTTCCTTTAGTTTTTATATTAAATTTCACAAGACGTTTGAGTAGACGTTAATTTTCGATCTTAAGTATGTTTTACTTTTTAGGAGGAACGCCTGCTAAGAGTAAACATTTTAAAATAATTGCTACGCAGGTAAAAATTTAACTGGACCAAATTCGAATCTACGTGGTAGTAATTTCACTGAAGAAATACTTTAGCGATCAATAGAAAATGTATTTTCCTATTCGGTTATACGTTCAAGACGAAGTGGCATTTGTTTCAAATACTTTTTGATTGGAATAACAATACAAGATGTCTTAATTTGAAAGTTCTAACATTTTTACTGTAATAGAGTGTGGAAAAAAAGAAGATTAGACTCATTGCGCCCACTGGTTTATTTAACGACATTTTTGGCATAGTGATTGTCATTCACTTTCAAGAACTCCTCTTTCCAAACTAAGAAATACTGCCACAACACCACATCTCATTCCTTTCAAATTTCGTGTTTAACAATTCCATCTTTTGACCGCTGCGTGGCGGCTTATTCCGTTCTGTTCAAACCAGTGCCTTCAAGATGTGTGTCCACAATTTTAAATTTACGTTTGTTTTATTTACCATCCCACTGCAACAAACAACGTAAATGGTGACAGCATTAGCAGACGTATTCTTGGAGTAGAGACATCAAATCACTCCGCTGGTTCAAAATGTGCTTGTGGTGCATACCTACGTAAAAGGTTGAAAGGTTAATTTAGGTTGGCTAATGTTGAATGCCACAATTCTGTCTGTAGACGAAATTATCATTCACTTTTTTGTGCTACAGTTTATTCTGTAATTATTCGATTAGATAAATGAACTACAAGATCTTTAGTCAAAATTTGCAGTAACTGCCTCCGGAAAGACTAAATTATGGAAAGTGGTGGCAAATAGAGGCGAAAAGCTCATGGTCAAGGCTTTTATTAGTGCTTTCCAAAGAATAAAATAGTATTATATCGTTATGCAGCACAAGCGTCGTATCACAAAGATTTGCTATCACTATCTACCTACAAAAACTATAACTCTGGACACACTTCGCGGTGCTGTTAGCGAAGGTAGTTATCTTTCGGGCGAGCAATTAGGCTTTTGCTGGAACTTATCACCTCACTTCTAACTATTTGGATCATGTAGCCTCTACTTTCAGTTCGGTATGCTACGACTGTTCAACCTAAAATACTTCGGTATCAATCTAGATCTAGTTGTTCTGATCTAATCTTACCAGTCGCGTAGTACATTGGGATTCAATCTTCTAACAAACTATCATCTCGTTCTCTAATTCCATTCGAACCGCAGTCCAACAACGTCTTTGGAACCAGCACTATTCACTCTCTGTTCCGCGGCATATAGACTAGCGACTTACGTCACTCTCTGTTTAGCATCTACTAACTATGCTTTTATCTGTCCTTGTTTGCAATACTCAGTTAACGAAGTTGTTGAATGGTACACCAATGGAGGTTTCGGATTAATGCAGCAAAATACAAAACTTTGCGTTTTTGGCGAAAGAAAAAGTCTATAACCATCAGCATAGAGCTACTGCATTGAAAAGTTTCTGTGGAGACCGCACTGGATACTGAATTTTTCCTCAGGCAATGTTTTAGAAAAATTATCTCAGAGATTTTACTTGCAAAATCTGACCTATGCTGTCCTAACTTGGTCTGGTACTAGGAACTCGCATATCAAGCCATTTAACATCTCGCAGAACTAGAAACTACGCATAATCCTCCGACAATCTTGCCTGGAACTTCTGCCAAGGCTAAGTCAAAGACTACTTCACCCTTGGTGTAAAGATAATTTACGTACGTGACCAAATATAACTGCAGAATTACGGTTGTACCACTTATTTACGAAATTGTTGTTAGAATGGCCTACTTACCAGATTTTTACTTTAATTTCATAGTTTATATTTTGTACAGGCAAATATTGGATTCCGAGGTAAAGGCTTTTCAAAGGGATGGTTGCAAGGAAACGCCTAATAGAGTTAATATTTTGTCCCTGTAAAAGGCTTCTAAATTGAACCATTAATCTTTTAATTCGCTATTTACTTTACTAAGGGAAAAAGCTAAATCTATTATATCATCAATCGTCTAACCAAATATTTTTATTCCATTATTCTAATTCTGATTGTGAGTAATATTTGACCGCGACTGTAGCACAACATCAATAAAAACACCGATACTACATCGTCATACCATATAGCCCTCAAATAATAATGAAGTTAGCATTATGAATGGGCTGTCATAGATGCATGAACGACGGTGACAGAGGGCGCGCGCGTTCTCTCCAGCTCCTTTATCCCGAAGATCTACAAAAGGTGCCCGACGACTACGACTGTGTTCTTGTGGTCACGGAATACGCCACAACTATTTAAATACTAATTAATATTTTTAATTGCATGTAAATTATTAGCGGCGAGACGTAATCGTGATCGTTTCGCGGTTGCTTTGTTTGCTCCTGGGACGCGCCGCTTATAATTGATTAAGCATGTGGTGTGGTTGTGCTATGTTCACTACACGAAAACATTTTATGTGTAATACAGTGGCGACCCCTAGGTAATATAAAAGGCAGGCATATACGCATAAGCATCAGTAAAAGGTCGAAAGGTTTTTGTAAATATTTTCTTATAGGAATAATGTCTTCTCGCGTATGAGGGTTTAGTAATGTATTATACATTTTTGCCTGTTATTGTTTTCCTTTATTCTTTGATAATTATCAAACATTTTTTTAAAGAATTGAATCAAGTAAGGCTGCTAGTAAGGCAAAATACGAAGGATTTTACGAGTATGTACTGCTGTACATCATATACAAAATTAGAGCAAGTGTTGGGGCGCCATGGAAGTTCTATCTATTCATTACAAATACTGTAACTTACGGCTAGGCGCTTACATCTTACATGCACATAGGCTGAATATCGCTGTCAAAGAAGATAGCAATCCAGCGAGCATTCAGCGAGCAAGAAGCCACGCCCCATTTATGTAATGGTGTGATATAGATCTCAATACAGCACAAATTCACCCTACGTTTGTTCTTCTGGATAGCGAGCCGGTATTGGCTGTGATTTTTAGGGGTGACAAGTCGGCGATTGATTTTTACGTCTCTGTGTGTAGTAACGAAAGTCGCCGGATGTTTTATAGTTGGAACAAGGCAGTTACTTGAAAATCGATTTTTAAGGCAATATTCATAAAAGTAACAAGAATGTAACTATTATCATTAGTTATATGACTTGTTATGTATTATTTTTTAACGCAATACTTATCCAGTGCTTAGCTAATTATCTCTTTTGCTACAGAATACTTCTGATTCGATGCAGTAACGCCATATGTTAGTTCAGCCCAAATATTTGGGAGTAATAATAACTTATGTTTCCTGTAATTGCTAAGGTGATGAGAATCTGTACAGTTAAACCTCAAAATGTTTATCAAGCGCCGCAAACACTCAATGTTATAGTCAATCTAATTCAGTTCAGAAAATTATGTCCATTCATTCTCTTTTAAAAATTCGAATCGTTACATTTATAAATATTGAAATTATTATTTTTCTAATGAATGACATTTCTAATTTGGAGTAAATAAATGGTAGCGGAAAAATAAGGATGCAATTTGCATTAAAGCTGAACTTAAGATGTCAGCAATTTGGCAACAATGTGGCGCCTTATTTTTTGAGAAAATTCATCTTATATGGGATGGTTTTACAACTGTCTGCTACCAACTGGTTGCACAACCTTACGTACGTTTTAAGATACATCGTATTTGAGTGTCCTAAATAATTATGAAATCGATTGCACATAATGTGTATGGTACCTGTATCAAATACGCGATAACTTTTTTCAAATTAAATTAAAAAAAATAGAAAAAAGCCAACAATTTGATTTCTTTCTTGAACTATTTCTATGTTTTGGGCTATTTTTATCTTTCTAGTTATAGATCTGCTCTGTACAGGAAGATCAGATGATTTGGCCCTTTGGATAGTTTGATCATGGCCTTGTATTGCCCGAACAATTTCTGGCCAAAATCGAATTCCTAACTCATGGTCAAAAATTATTGTTGTTGGATTTGAACTTAGCGACTCGTTATTGCCGAAGGTTACATTTTAAGAAACAATACAGGCGTGAGAAAGGAAGTGGGAAACAGATCGGTTTTTCGCATTTATTTTGGAGTTAGTTTCGTAGCAGCCAATTGAGTTGGATCCTAATTTGACAGTACCGAGTTTAATAGTCTCCCAAATGCGATAGCAATTGCAGAAAGCCAGCATCTGAAGTGGCCTGCTAATATGCACAGTTCAAGACGATAGAAGACTGAAATTTAGGAAAAATTATACAACAGAAACCTAGAAAAGCTTCTGCTGAAACTGAAGATAACAGTAGCATTCTTATAACCAAATCAACACATAAGAATTCATTCTAAATGCAAAGCCGGTAATAATGTGTCTGGAGGTGATTCAGAAATTGTTGCAGTGGTAAATAAACAGCTGGTAGTAAAGTCCAGTGGACTGATTCATTTTCGATCCTCACTATTGCGGGTTAAATTTGGCAAAGTTGCTAAATTTTGTGGTTATTATGATCCCGAAAAGAAAGAAGACTTAGAACAAACGACGTTCGAGTTATTTGAAGAAAACTGAAAACTCCCATTTTCTTATTTTGTTTGTAGCACTTTTATGGGGTCTTGCAGACGAAAACTAACGACACATTTTCAAGGCCACTTCTGCTCCTCTATATCTAATGGTCTATTTAAAATTTTTATACGACGTTTGGTTTTCTTTGGATCATCATCAACTTTGTTATTTCTTATGGGCGTCATATTGGATTTTGACGCAACTAGAAAGATTTTTCTTTTCTGATTTCAACCATGTATCATATGTTGAAAACAAAATTTGATATAGTGTGTTAATTGACAAAGAATCTGAATTGAGATTAAATAGGGTAGGTAGCTATGAAATTTTGTTCTGTTAATCACTTAAAATTGAGTATCGCGTAAAGGAAAATCGGTGTGAAATAAGAAAGCTATGGAATTACGAACTGTCAATTATCGTTGCGTTAGTAACGCAAAAATGGCGTTCACCAACGAGATTATGTTATATATTTTTATCAATCAGACAAATGAAATATTGTAATTGGTTACTGAGAAAATTAGAAAGCTACGAAGATTTTTTGAATACAATCATCTGGTCAGATGAATCGAAATTTACTAATTAACCGGCTAGTAGCGCGGTGCTTAGTGTGCTCGCTTCCCAGTCCGGCGGTACTGGGTTCGAACCTCGGTGTGTTCTTTCTGAATTTGATTGTTTGTAGTTTCCCAGATCCCATGACAAATGCTGAAAGGCAACGTTTTAAGTCGATCTACAACCGCAGGCATAATAATAACTCATGGCCAGCAGATGGCCACTGTAATTGGCAGAAGCTGTTGGGGATGTGAAGGTATGAATTATTATTACATACTTTTTTAATCTCAAATTAGATTTCTTCGTCAATTAACACACTATATCACATTTTGTTTTCAACATATGACACATGGTTGAAATCAGAAAAAGAAAATCATTCTAGCTGTGTCAAAATCCAATATGGCGCCCATAAGACATAACAAACTTGATGATGATTCAAAGAAACCGAAACGTCGTATAAAAAATTTAAGTACACCATTAGATAGAGGAGCAAAAATGGCTCTGAGAATGTGTCTTTAATTTTTCTCTGCGAGACCAAATAAAAGTGCTACAAGCAAAAGAGGAAAATGAGATTTTTCAGTTTTCTTCAAATAACTCGAACGTCATTTGTTCTAGGTCTGTTTTCTTTCGGGGTCATAATAACCACAAAATTTAGTAACTTTGCCAAACTTAAACCCACTGTCTATCTTCAATAATAAGCGAGATCGCAATGGTGAGGATCAAACATGAATCAGCCTGTATAAAGTTGGTAATAACATAAAAGGTGCTTCTAGCCAGTGACAAAGTTTGTCACAGGAACACCTTAGAAAAACTAAGCACTCCTGTGAAGGCGAGAAAGCGACGCCAAGCACATAGATTGTGAATTATTCAAGTAAGACAATGAGGAATTTGGTTAATGGCCAAATTTCGAAGAGGCAATAATACTGGATTGTAACAATATGATAATGAGTTTTCTAACATTATGGCAATAATACTTTCAATGCAGAGTATATAAAAAGTAGGCAGGCAAGTAGGAGAAAATTGTGCTCAAAAATGATTGTTATTTTAATATCAGACAGTGCTTACAAAAGGTCCACGGAAAAATCATCATGACTGCAGAGTATTGTAATATCTATTCGATATTCGAATATCTTAAACAAAGAAATAAGTTGAAAAAGGAAATTTTATCTTCTCTAACTTACAATTAGTTAAGAACTACAAAAAAATCAACTTTTCAAATTTTTCATTACCTTTTGTTTTATATGAGAACATCTATTCGACACTAATACCATCAGTATTCCATTAAATTCCATATTTGTGAAAATTGTTTCTTATCGTTGCTTTACACTCTATAAAACGTAATTGATTGCTGCTCAAGATTAAAGAAAATGGTAAATGACGGGTAGGAATTATGTAGTCACGCGAAGAACTATATAAAGTAAATACACCTCAAAAATATGTAAAAATGTATATCCTTAAGTAACCTTTTGACACAAAAAAGTTGTTATATCAGATGCTAAAACTTGTTATAGCTACTGTAGAAAATGAAAAACAAAATAGCTTTTACAGTGCACTTAAACTATCAGATAAAATATTAATTGTGTTTAGTATTCAAGGCTTTGCTCGTCATCAGTTATGTTTTGTATTTTGTTGAGTGAAATGGAATCAGTTCGCTCAGATAGTATAAATGGCATTAAGCTTAATGTAATTCAATTATTAGCGTTAATAAATTTCATAAAGAAACTACAGCTTTAATGGTATGGTAAGTTCTATTAGCGGTACTCCTTGATTTGTAATAATTTCTTATGCAGAAATAGGTAAAGGCAACAAAACTGGAATTTAATACTAATGCATATAGTTAAATTATTGACTTGTTTTTGCAATGAATAAATTTTCTTTAATACCAATGTTAATCGTATTTCACGAAGTAGTTAATAAAGTAGTAGATAAGGAAATTATCTGTCGAATGTACCGATAATTTTCTGCATTTTTTTGTATTAAATGAAAGAACGATGATAAAGAAGTCTCACGCGGAATGGTAAATGCACGTCCGCAGTATTTTTGCGGGTGTGTATAAGTAGTATGTGTGTTATATATCGGACATATCTCTCATTTCGTGGGAACATCATTTATTCTGGAACAGTAGCGAGGTGTTAAAAGCGTGGGTTGGCTCGAAAGCAAACTCGAATTATGTTTGTTCTTATGGGCTAATGTATCTGTAACAAAATCTCACATTTAATGAACCGGTGTGGATTTATTGTTGATGTTGGCTGCTGCTACCTCTGCTCTCCAAAGAGCGATATCACCATCTCCTCGGGGCTTTTCTTCTTTCTGTTCATCTTGTCTTTACACAACATAGGAGCCAGAACCGAAGCATTTTACCGCGTATGTACAGAGTGAGTCATTTACTGTAGACGCGTACTAAAGTTGTTTTGTCTTAAATCAGACATAGATGAATATAGAGCATGTTGTACACCTTCTATTACTTATTTATTTGGTTGTTGCAACAATAAAGAAAAGCTTGAGTTTGTATGTGTAGGAAATATGTTTTGCTGCCTGGTAGCATAACCTTATTTGTATTATTATTAATTTGCCAGATATGATCTCACTTTTCCTTCCCAGTGTCTCCATGGACGATAGACTACTTGTAGCATGCTGGCTAGATAACATTCGTATGTGCTTCCTCCTAAAGCTATGGAGTGTTATTTTGTTTTGAGGATACCATAGCTTGTTTTACTTGATTTCTGGTAATAACGAATCAGATGTTAACTAATTAAAGAAAAACATTTTTGGAAGCAGAGATACGATTGCTTTAGAATTTATGTCTTACATATGCACATATAATAACACTCTGTACATACTTTTTCAGCAACCTTTGGTCAGAGCTGAAAGAGCGAAGCACAAATACAATACCGACAACTGTACAAGAACAAGAAAAGAAACGAACAGTTAACAACAGCGAAACGATTAAAAGAAGAGTTGAATCTTATGTAAGAGAGGTGCCCTCACTCGCACTCGCGATAAGGCTTAAAATAATTACCGGGGCTTGATGCTCGCGGAGGGTTGATGTAAGAAGATATAGAGGTAAGGAGGGTAAAAGAACGGTCGATCGTAAATAACACACGATCCTGGGTTAATGAGCTCACGCCGCGGACAACCCTTTTATTTATTGCTCCCCACCTTTTTATATGTAGTTGAATATCCATCGAGCTAGTGCCCTTATATCTCTTTAATTTGGATATAAACTACGTATTATGTAGTATCAATTTTTATGAAAGATGAATATGAAATTCCAATAAACTAGACTTAATGATTTGACGTGTATCAGCGTAATAGATCAGGATTTAGTTGAAGTAATCAAATAATAATATTTTAATTAAAGATAGAGAAATGTTAATTTAGTACTACTTCAATCAAGTAGATTTCGTTTAAAATTTGGCTATTATGCAAAGACCTTTTAGTGTGGCTATATTCATATGCGCGTCGCACAATGCCACAATTTAAGAATATTTAACACTACATGGGGCATGTTATCAAAATGTTCCACATGTGATTCTGAAATAAAATTAAATGTATTATTGTTTCTCCAAGAGTAGTAGTAGTTGAGGATTTGAGTCACTCCAAGTGACTCCTTGGAAATCTCAAGAAACAAAGAGTAAACACCATGCTAGAACTAAGCAGAATTGACATTTTGGAAACAGCGACCCCAGGTTCTGCAGGGCGAAAGATGAAATTCCGAATAAAGATAGCAACTTAGTTGCCGAAATATGTACGTAGCGCTTATAGTGTTAGAGTTAGTGTGGCGTTGGAGAACATTTTCGAGAAATTTCAAGAAGTGACAGTAACAGTCCAAGCACCTGACATCAAAACTGTACCGCAAGCATAGAAATCCGTGCCAACCATCTCGGCCAAGAAATTATAGACGAAAAAGAGATATCTTCTCTGAAACCATCACAGCTATTACAGTTTATTAAATTTCTTAGACTGGATCGAAACTATAAGTGTAGCCGAACCTAGCAGTTTGCAGCTCATATAAGAGAGTACAATACAACTTAGTGCCATAGCACCCTTAAATTAAATCTAAACACGTTGTTGGCTCCATAATACCTATATGTATACCTTAAAATGAGATATCATTTGCTGTTAGTATATTTTTTTGGATTATTTCTCTACTGAAACATATGTAGATTAATTAGAGATTATTTCCCATATCTAGTTTTCGCAGACCAGTAGACAGTCCAGAATGAGTTCTGAAGAAAAGTTGTGGTTGTGCGGCACTGCGAAAGCTAGTTTATTAGGTTTCATTATGATTCCTCTTTCGTAGCAAACAAACATAGACAATGGCAGCACTGACTGTAGTTGTTTGTACATTTAAAAAATACTAGCAGACCTGTTTAGTACCTTTCATTGCTAAGAAACAGCGGTGCGTTTACTGATAGCGGATTGCAAGATTATTGTACCTATACAATCTTTATTAGCTATATGCAACATTGCACTAACAACGGCTAGTTTTCCTAAAACTTGAAAAGCGAGACGTGCAATGTATTCAACTCACAAGGGGAACACCAGGATTTTAATGAATCTCACCTATTTTATAAAGAAACCTTTCCTGAGTACCCAGGTACGAGCTTTTATCCTGACACGCCCTAGATTCTGAGAAAATCAACGTTGCTTAGCTCGTTGAATGAACGCGCTAAGTTCAATCCGTTATATAGATAATGTTAGTTTTTCAATAAGTAAACCTTCGTAGCCCTGTTGAAAACATCTACGCCTGTCACGCTGGCGGCTCGTGTTCAATTCCTGTCAGCACTATTTCATGCAAATTATTCACAAATGATATTTTTTGCCGTTGTTATTCTATTTGGACTGCAGATAAAAAACGGACTATAGGCAAGAAACCAACTCCAGGTAAGAAATAGACCGCACGACGAGCAAGTGCTATCGAATATTCAAAATTACACCTCACAGTGCAGATTTGCTTCCAATTCGTTTAAAAATAAAATTACCACGGCAAAAAAAATCATTTATGAATAAATTGTATGAAATATAATTGTTACTATTATGAACAGTAAGATTAAAAAGAAATGCACTGGCAGTAATCGAACGCGAGACACCAGCGTGGCAGGCGTAGTTCTTATCCACTGCGCTACGAACGGTTGGTTGTTGAGAAACTAACATTGTCGATATAAAGGAATGAACGCGCTAAACAATATTGTGTTTCCCAGAAATTAGGGTGCGTTAGGAAAAATGCTCGTACATGGGTACTGAGGAAAGGTCCCTCTATATCATAGTTGTGATTCATTAAAATCCGTGTCGGACAACCCTGGTGTTCTCCTCGTCGGACTTCTAAGAACTGAGTTGATCACCAGAGACAGTTATTTTACTTTTTGGAGCGAACATACTACTGCAACTAGATTTCTGCTGGAACGCTATACAGCAATTTTTGGACTATAAGTATCAGAAGTCGAAACCAGTGCCATTGCATTTGTACTTGCTTATTGATGCTTTTTGTGAACATATCGTCTTAAATAAGTGCATATTCACAAATATTTTATGAAATCAATGCAATAAATCCATTACAATAATTATCCGTTTGATGATCACCAACTTAGTCATTCTAGTTGGTCAGAATAGAATGACTGGAGCCCACTTTGATGTTTTGCTTAGTATTTCCATCTTGTCGGTATACTATAATATTGCTTACATTTTAAATCATTGCGGTTTCTGACGAGAAATTGAATGGTTTTTCAGATTGGCGCCACTTATAGTTTTTATATGTTAAGTTTGCAAAGGAAGCAGTAAAAAGCCATTTATTGGACCCGATTTCTCTTGTGGTTTGCAAAAGGGATACCTAAACCAAGACTAAAGCAGGCACAAGACTATTAGCATGGCCCAAGTTAGCCAAAATGGCATTATCTTTCAACAAAGGGGATTTTTGACAGATCATGCGGCTCTGAAATACCATCTATACAAGCTCGGCAAAATTGAAGATGAAATTTATTGTTTGCCAGGAAGATCTAAAGACGGCACATTATATTTTGTGTGAATATGTTGCTGTACTCATACCAATATCAAACTTCAGTAGACCTTTTCTGCGCCTACTGAAATCCAGGATAAAAATCCTATAATCATTTGAAGGTTCATTAAAAGCCTCTAACTAGTCTAACACTCACAAAGATACTATTACAACAGACCTATGTAGGTTGCAGAGGCTAAAGGCAACAGTGACACAGCTCTAAAATATTATCTTATCTTATAGTTTTTGCACTCATGCACACGAGGAGAAACCTATAATACGCTAACTTAATTCGGAAACCTCTTTATAATGCTCTAAAAAGTTTGGCTTACAAATTTGTCCTATGTTAATTTAAGTATTGTTTTTAATGGATCCGGCTTTACTAAGCAGTTTAGAAAAAGAATGTTCAGCACGGTCGAGTTTGGTCGGACCAGCAACCGGTGGACCAGCGCGGCCAATAGACCAGTGCAACCAACACACCATTTAACCCAACCGGCCATTTAAGCCAACTGACTACTTAGGCCAACCACTATTTAGGCTAACAGACTATTTAGACCAACAGACACTTTAGGCCATCCGACCATTTAGTCTAACGCACCAATTAGCCTTTCGGCGAGCTATTCTATGGATCTAAATCTCTACAACAGTTCCCAAATGTGGGATACACTGCTCGGACTACACCCTCGCTCTGTTTGGAGTTTCCATCCTAGCAGTATCGTTTTTATTATACTCCAGCAGATCTGATTAGACCCAAAGCAGACTTAAGTAGTAATAGACACAACTATTACATTCTGCAACTAGTGGGTTTTTCAACGGCACCAACTCGATCTGAATGTTCCTCTGCACGTCCATAGAGCTCTAATAGCTTTATTACTCCATCAGACAATTAGGAAAGTGTGAAGTATTTAAAGCCTTCAATTCCTTTCTTTCTCACCCGGTTTCTGCAAGTGTTAAGGTATATTGCATCTCTTCGAAGACAGTGGTGACAAAATTACTGGTTGTAATAATTTCTATTACTAGCATATTAAAAAAAAAGAATCTTGTAGCTTGTACCAATATAGCATACAAGTGATCTGGTTGAAGTAATTTTCTGTTGGGATGTTTTTTTGTGGTGTTAAAAAAAGTGTTATATTAACGATACGTCGTATAAGTTAAAACAGCATCTGAACGTCATATATTTGAACACTACAGTACGAATCTATTGATAAAAAATTTACAGAATTCCCCTTTTAGTAATGTATACTTAATTTTCCCTTAGTATACGCAACAGAATTAGTATTATAATAATTGAAATTCGTGTATTTAGTGCAGTAATACATACATAAACATATACATATTTATATACCCGATAGTTGTAGTTGACAATCCAGCAAAATTACAATTAAATTAAATTCACACTTATTCCTCTATGTTTCTCCAAAGTGTTATAAATATGCATGTGAAATATAAAAGCATATCATGATGTCTTCATTGAAATCGCTTTTCGTGCTGATGAAGCTGTAACGGCGAGGAAAATTGAATGGAAGGAAAAAAGCGTGTCTGAAGGTCAAAGTGCCGCGAAAAGTTTGCAAAATCAGCTGATCGCGAGCGTTGTGTGACGAATTGGCAAAGAGCACATAAATATGTTGAGTCCACGCAATAGCGTGCGCTCAACACTCACTATAATATACGCCATACAGTCAGTAGAGGATCTCGAGGCTGCACCAGAACACGCAAACGTAACCCAGCCGTCGCTGTTCGGTATACGGTACGTAGTAATGTCCTGATTTGGTCCAAACATGCATTACTTCCACTACTACTGCTGCCGACAAGTGTTTGTTTTCATTTTCGCCGTCGTGCGGAATGGATGTTTCAACGCGATCCCGCACGCCGTTCGTAGCTTGTATAATAGCAATAATAGATTTTAGGTTTGTGGTTATGCATGTTCGTTTTTTGAGGTCACGGTTACACCTGTTTCGAATTTTATTGCAGACTCGTTAGGCATTTTGAATACGAACGCATTTGTAATGTATGCATTTGCAATACGCACGTTAATTGAAGTATTTCTAGTACTTCAAAACGAATTATTAGTATACTACTATTCCAGATGCAATTGGTGAGGAACACCTTATTATTTTCTGTCATAGAAATAATAACATGAAAGTAAGTTTGGTTCTGGCATTCACAGAGTTTGGTTATGGGATAACTAAGTTAGTAGGCAACAGCCGATATATTATAATAAATATTTTTCTTTGGAAAAACCTATAGGATGCTAGAAGCCAGCGAAGACAATTACACATTTTGTAAATATAAATTAGTCACTGCTATAAAAACACAGTTCCCATTAATCCGGTATAGAATTTATCTGCATAATAAACAGATTAGGAATAAAGAAGGAGAAAAGTACAAATCTATAGTAAAACTGCAAAATTTTAAGGAAAATTTCGAAACTATTGTCTACTAGTCATGAAATCTTTAATATTCTGTAGTGAGTTCTGCTGTAGAAGTAGTTCTAAATCAAGCAGGAATGATGCTACCACATTATAGGCCTAGGAACTAAAACGTGGAGGGATTACACCTCCATTGCCCATAAATGAAAATTTTTATCAAATATTCCATCAGGAAACGAGCTCATGGAGACATTCAAATAACAAAGTTAAGACCTCCAGTATGAAATTAAAAAAAAAATAAATAGCAATTATTCCGCACAGAATAGAAATTACGTTGTATCAGATGTTAGCGTGATATTCAGGTTTTATGAGCATAATCGAAAACAAATGACAAACTAAGTCTTTGTTATGGGCTTCGGCGTTAATAATGTCAAATTGCAAATTTAATGGAATAGATTAGCGCAAGACGAACACATAAAAATATAAGGAGAAAGCGAAGAAGAAGGAAGGGTCAGGAAGGGAGAGCTGAGAAATTAGCACAATATAGAACTCCGTGGTCGTTTTAGAACAGTTGAAGTGACTTTAAGACCAAAGTACGCCAATGATAGAGCTCATCTTGTTGTTAGACAAGCAATGGCTATACATATCTAGAAAATCTCATGTGCTTCTAAACCTAAAGCAATACCATTATAGAGAGTAGAACATGGTTAACGCCCCATAGACCAGTGGAGTGCTCAACGAAAGTTTCCACTGCAATAGTCTTTGAAAGACAATATCGAATCAAAAAATCGGAATACGTAAAATAGTCGGTAGAATTTTTTTTAGTAAATAAGTCATCAACATTAAAAAGCGCATTACGGCAGTATTGTCAGCTTTTCTTTCAAATGTCAAAATGTGTATCAGTGGCACCTCATTCAAACTGTTTTTTAGAATTCGAAGCGCTTCTTCTGATAGTAACCTAATTGGTTAATTTATTTACTATTCTTCTGAAACCAACTGAATACAATAGTTATTTTCTATTTTCAATATGTCTATTATCTCATTACTTTTAAAGCTGTTCTGTTCTTTAATGCTATATGAAGCACACTCTGTTTTCTGTAATCATGAAGATCTTATTGATCTATTTAGGGCCAATGACTTTAGAATGATAGTAGGCTGTAGAGTAGATATAGATTTCTGATCTTTTCGTGAATTTGTCCAGATTTTCTTGGAAGCAAAAATTTATAGTATGCACTTCTTCTTGAAAGATTCTTGGAAATACCTTAAAATTCAAGGCCATACCATGAACTGCAACTCCCACCTTAAACCTGTTAGTACACATGAACAAATTAATCAAATTCAAAACTTTTTATCTGACTGAATTCAATTTCTTGGATTCTTCTACAACAAAACAATCAACAATCCAGAGTTCACCATTCATGAAGATATTCCAAATGGGAGACAACTTCTGAGATCCAGACACTTGACGCACAGGGTATAGCAGATGTAAGGAATCGCTCTTCAAATTGGAAATAACGAATGCCCTTAATGTATTTGAATCAATCTGATTTTTCTAATAATTGTTTCCTGAGACCTTCGCGGTTTACGAATAACTGCAGCACTTTCATTGAGACAGTTTATATTAAGATGATTCTCTAAGTATGTAGTAATAAAGCTGATGGAGAAGGAATTTATTTAGTTCAGAATGGCATTATGGAAGCTCAATTTCCCACAATTTTTACCTCAAATTGCTCTTTCTATTATCTAAATGTTAAGAGTGCAACAATGTCTATTAGAGACCAACAACTACAAAGTTTATTGTCGTAAGAATATCTGCACCATCCATCTTATCTCCTATTTATAGAAAAGAAATAGAAGGAAAAAAATTAGAAGCAAAAGACAAAAAACCAGAAAAATAATCCAATTGAAATGATCTAATGTTATGGCAGCATCCAATAGGTAACCATACAAGATATTCAACAAGAAAAGTCCCTACTAGGATAACAGTTTCACGAACACAAAACATCATAATCTGTTATTTGCTGAAAATATATAACACTTACGACTTTCTAGATTAAGTAGTAACGATCATTTTGCAACATACAGTTTTTACTATATCACATCTGACTAGATAAACATTTTAAATGAATGAATGAATCTATATTTCTGTATCCTTCGCTTGGTTGATCTGCCAGGTACTAGACATTCATCGCTTATTCCAAGCATTATCTCGCAATGGGTTTCAGATTCGATTTATCCATTTTAAAAGTGAACGTACAATATGTAGATAGGTTGCAATGATTCAACTTTATGGCGGGAAACAATCAATACGATACAGGATAATATGCAAAGTTGTAATTTCCAATTCTCTATGTAGCAGCTCTACTTTTATTTCGAATACCGATACGAATAACGTGTAGTATTCCTCGTGGACCAAGATTCTCTTGATAATAGACGATCGATAGTTGAACGGGTGACTTAATGGCATGCATTATGCCTTCTTAGATGAAGAAGTACGTACTTATCTTTAACATGTTTCGCGTGTACATTTATAGGTCTCTAGAGTTATTTTCATACATGTGGCGCCAATCAAATCGGAACGATAGTTTCAGTTATTTTATATTACGGAAAGTTGGGATATAATTTCAGAGCTGCATTGCCAGTGCCTGGTCGTTCACGGTTACCCCTGGCAACCGACGGCCCCACCTTCCGTCGCGACGTCTGCAATGGCGGACGCAAATTCTTGAGGAGTACAAGCTTGAACCCCCCGGAGCTCTATCTTTCGTTTTATGGATCGAGAACGATAATGATAGCAAGAGGGAGACTAAATAAATCGCTTCGCGTATGGGTATGCTATCAAATATACTGGTTTCAAGGTTTAACGTTGTAATTTATGAAGAAATTTTGTAGTGTAAATTTTATACAAAACATGCTGTGATCCTTGGCAAATAAATTTAAAATAACGTTTTACAATATTTCGTGGTGTTAAGTTGCGCCGCGAACTAGAGTTTTATCTAAGCGGTTAAATATCAGGCATTTTTTTTGGTTTTTTATTATACGTGATGTCAGAATATGGTCTGTCTGCTTTAAATTCCTTAAACGTTTTGATAAACTGATTCTTTTTTGTTAGGTTTGGGAGCTTAGTATTCGATACTAGTATTAGTACAGTGCTGATCTTTTTAATAATAGCTAAAGGTTCTTATAATAGTAAGTCATATTTTTATCTGGACGTACGCCACATCGAGAAATAGAACGAGGTTCCTAGTTGACAGTATGCATAGAGTGTAAACCTCAATCCATGCCTGGATTTGTATTTTGGTTAGAGTTCAATTTTGAGGATTTATCACTCCTATTCAAGCATTTCATCTAACAGTTTTACGAATATGAATGGTTATACTGACCAGGTTATATTTTGTTCCATTTGCAGTTAGCCTTCTCTAGGACGAAAACCAGTATTTTCAGAAGCTTCAGAAAGGAGCTTGTCTATGAAGTAGTCAAACTTGTGACACTGTTTTACTGTATCGCACGAACCGAAATTAAAAAGTGTGCATTTGCTTATGCTCGAAAGAATAATTTAACACACCTCTTCAACTCCACAATGGTCGATAACCACTCTACCCACTGCACTTTACAAGCTTCTAATTCCTGCCGAGAAAACTGAATTATAATTTCGACAATACCTCCACACACATCCCATAGGATTCAACTGAACGTCTCATTTTACGCACCTTTAAAGACAGTACATAAGTATTTAGGAAGTCGCATTGGAGAGAAAATAACAACAAGTGAAATAGCTGAGCTTTTTAGTGTGTATAGCGACGCCAGAAAAAGCTGCAAAAGTTTTGAAGCTACTGGTATTTTTCCGATTAACCAGGATATTTTCAATGATATTGATTTGTCGCCAGTATCTCAGTATGTTTTCAAGAAATTCTGAAGATGGATATAATAAACAAAACCAGGAAATTCTATCCGTCTAACGTCCAAAACAACAGAAAACGAACAACCAAGAAATGTGGTTAATGAGGAAGTTCCCCAGGACAGCAGACAAAAAAACACCTGAAAGAAAACTACATTGACTGATAATTTAAATTGTAGTTTTCATTCAAATAATCTACCTAAGGAAAACAAAAAGACCAGAAAGAAGCAGCATTTTTACATCTACACCAAGAAGAGAAAAAAAATAAGAGGCAGCAAAAGATAGCACAGCACAGCAAATATGTAAGAGAAAAGTAAAAAGGAACGTCTTAAAAAAGAGCGGTGCGATTGAAGAAATTAGTAGAGTCAAACGATGTCGCCCTTCACAACGAGACAAGTCTTATATTAATAGGGAAATTTACTAAATTCTAGAACAATAGGGGGGCGCCCCCTGACATTGTAGAAATCCAACGAGACATGTGCTCTCTCATATACATATGTATATATATACAACTTGTCTCAAAACTAATGTCAGCCCCATCGCTAAAATCTATACAAACTACTACTACTACAAGTACTATCTCTGTAACCTGGCAGAATTTTTTGAATACTAATCCTCTAATTGTAATTTAAGCAAATATGCACAATGCATCATCTGATGACATTGGAATTGCCATGATTTTACACTCTTTGTTTGGAGAACATTTTTCTACGACGATGCTGTATTGACAGCGGATCAGTGAGATTTTAAGAAAAGAACGTTGTAAACTAATACTGAAAGTAAATGCAATCGCTCATGGCTTGCCATTCATTGGAGAAGGATTTCTTTAATATCAATATAAAGGTCCAACGCTCTCCATTGTAGAAATACGGAAATTGGCAGGGGGAGAAGAGAGCTTTTGGTAACATAATTTGTTCTTTACAATCGCTAAACTTCAATATCATTAAATTTGCTGAAATGAGGTACAACCACAGCTTTCTGAACATCTCAGGACAGATGGGAATTTATTTTTTCATCCATCGACCTGAATTAAAATTGCCCAATTGTGTATATGTTCATATATCTTCGAGCTGTAGTTGCTGAATCCTGGTACAAAATTAGGATGTGCACGTCTTGACTTCTCTTTTTAGTTGATTTTCAAAATCGCTCTTTTTATATGTAATTATGCTGGCAACAACATACACTGTCGAGCATAAAATTAGGGTCACCCCGTATGAAGTTACTTCAGAAATTCTTTTAGTTTTCGGAACTTTTTCAGTTGTTCATAGTTTACTAACTTTATGGGATGGATTTGGCGTGTTTGCGTGAACAAGAAAGACATTTTGTATTTTTTTTTCAAAGTTTTTGTGATTTAAGAAAAGTTTGATAAAAACAGGGTCCCTCAATTGAATTCTTAAGAACCATACTCAGCATATTTTTGGTTTCTATGGTTTTATATATCAATGCAAATGTTTCTATAGTTGTATCAACATTGTCAGTGTATTACAATGAGAATAAATCCTGTTGTTGCGGCAAGAAATGTGGCGGCTATAGAAAATAGTCGCGGTCAGCGCGAAACTGCGAGAAACGTTGGTGTAAGTCTCTCGAGTGTGCAACGAGTATTATATATATACATTATTATATATATATATATAGTATATTATGAAGAAACTGGTTTGCTTACTCGAAGATCTGGTTCAGGACGAGGCAGGACTACAACAGCTAGAGATGATCGCTTTCTCCTTTTTAGTGCTTTGAGAAACCGAACAGTCACAGCAGTTTTCCTTCGAAATCATCTACAAGAAATGAGAAATGTAAACATACATAAGTGAGCGGACAGTTGGGAGACAACTCCATTCTACTGTATTATCTTCTCGAACAAGAGCTACCGGATCGTCCCTTTCCTGTGAACATCGAATTGCTAGCTTGAATTCTGCATTAGAACACTTACTTAACACATTAGCGCATTGGACTCGCATATTGTTTTCCGATGAATCGCGATTATGTCGTACGGGCTCAGATAGACGTTTTAGAGTGTTGCGACAAGGCGGGCGATATGCTCAAGCATGTATGGCCGAGCAACTTTCCTTTACTGGCGATTCAGTTATCGCTTGTTTTGACGCTCGCACGGAGTTAGTCTTCATCGAGAATGGGACATTGAATGCACATAGATACCTGACACAGGTTCTAGAAGGCCATGTTATACCGTTCATGGTTGTTCTTGGAGACGACGCAACCTTGATGCATGATAATGCGCGTCCCCACACTGCTCGAATAGTTACTGAATATCTTGACAAGGTTCAAATCGCACGATTTGCTTAGCCTGGTTGTAGTCCGGATATAAATGTAATTGAACATGTTAGGGATTAGACGGGGAAACGTTTACGAAGAGATGTGCCGGCCCTAGAAATTCTGGAGAGCTTCGCAACATACTGGTCCAGGAATGGGACAATCTTCGGCAGAATGTGTTCCAACTTCTGATCCAAAGCATGCCTCGTCGTTTGGAAGCTGTTATCACAGCCAGAGCAGGTAATACTCGCTACTAAAGTCGTTAAAATTTCTTTTGTTTCAACGAAAAGCATATTCCACTAAAATCGTTCATTTTCATTACTTTCAAACTTTGACACAAAAAACCACAAAAAGTTTTTCTTGTCCACGTAAATACGACAAAGCAGTCGCATAAAGTTAGTAAACTATTTTACACCCGAAAAAGTTCCGAAAGCAAAAAGAAACAACTTCAAAGTACGGGGTGAACCTAATTTTATGCTCGGCAGTGTAGTCACGGAAAAGTAGCAAATAGAAAACAGCTTAAACTAGGGTTCATACATCCACAGCATTGTATTCCATATATATATATTAGTAATTGAAAAAGATCATAAAACAGCGAAAGACATTCAAACTGTCTTTATGCAAAAATTTCCTACTAGTTGATTAGCAGCAATACAGTCTGCAAGTAAGTTCTCACTACAACTGTAATTGACTTTGTAAATTGAATATAAAGTCATTGACTATTAATTTTCTCTAAAATTAATAAAAACTGAAATGTTTGTCTTATTGTAGTGCTATAGCGTGCACTGATTTCGAGGATAATGAGAGTTAACGCCAATATCTCACTACTTTACTTAGTAAGTTAAGTCCATAAAAACCGCCGTGACCTCAAACCGCTTTATGGCTTTTATTACTACATAATAAGCCGTAAATAATTTTTAAAGATGAAAAAAAGAGTTAATGTTTTGTTAACCGTTTTAAAGCATATATAAAATCATTATCTAGTATAAGTTTATAACTGATGATAGATAATTTATAGTTATTTATACAGGAGATTTTGATATATATATATATCTCATATAACCTGAGAACCGACTAAATACAAACAATTTTAGGTTCATCAGCTTTTATTCTTATTTATACTTCTCGCTCAAAATAGAATTTTTGTTAATTTAGCGAGTAATTTCTATTTTAACAGCATAAACAAGTTATTTTCCTGTTTCGAGTTATGTGCCTAATATAGATTGGTTTGTTTTCTCTGTTTGGTTGCTTTAGAAATGTAAACAACTGAAAAACATTAATCGATATTCGAATGAGAAATTGTACGTGTATAGAAGCGTATTTCTACACCCGATCACCGGTTGACTAACGCTCAACAGATTACTGTTAAAGTATTATATGTTACAAAGATGTGTCACGCGAGCTTTGCTATCCCGAATAACCTAGAACTCTTAAAGAGTTTGTTTTCGTTGCAATTGGCTTGCTTGGTTAGGCTTTACATTATTATAAAAATATATTTTATCTGCCTTATTTACATTTTATCTTAAACTACTTTCTATTATTGATATGCATTATAATATTTAACTTACCACCATCAAATCATCGTAAATGATTAATTACTCCCACTAAATTGCAACTTTGTCGAATTCATTTTGATGCTTGTCATAATTAGGACAACAATAAATGTTTCATGGTCCCATGGAACTTTTAAAACTGCATAGCTTGATTCATAAATTCTTCTCTTCATATTCGAACAAGTTTCCTGATACCACTTGATTGTGATGTGCTTTAGTACACACCAATATCATGAACTCCGAATCTTGATATGCGTTTCTTTAGACAGGGATAATTAAAACGATAGTTAGTTATTTTAAAGAAAAATTAAGAATATTTGTTTAAAATCAATGGAGATCATTTTCGAAAATATTACTATTTCGTATTAAAATTAGGATTTATTATCAATGAGTGGAGGTCCATTTTCACGTAGCAGTAGCTTGTGATTAGTAAGGCAGTACTTATAGGTTGGAGCTTTAATCTTGGCGGTGATGCATGTGCGTTTCCTTCTTTTACTTCCAATGAATAGAAACACATTTACTTAGCAAGAGTTACAGTAGATAGTCTGAACGCGTAGTAAAACTTAGGAAGCTGTGTGGTATAATAATATTTCGTAGTCAGCTTTTGTATTTGGAACAAAACCTAAAAAATATTTTTACATTCATCGCCTTGAAGTTTTGCGTTTGCTTTTATTCGGCAATGACTACTTTATCTTATTCCTGTTACTTCTTATTTCGCATACTTGCGATATATTTTCTTCTCTCAAACGTTTCTTGAATCTATCACTTTGCAGCTTCCATAGTAATTAAAAGCATTTTCTAGTACTTGGTATGAGATTTGCTATATAGTGTTATTAATTGAAGTGCGTTCATGCAAAATCCGACATCTCCATTTTTGGCCGAAATTTGGTTTTATATGATTTCGTAGTGTTCTTGGTCGCTTGTATCGCTTACAATGCTCAGAAGTCAGTTGTATCCCATAGTAATCTGAACCACAATATAGTCAGTTCAGTCAAAATCATACATATCCAATTTGAAAATTAAACTTAGTATATCGAGCAAAACAGGACACAGGAGCAAGAAGAAAAAGACAACGCAGAGTATAGTAAAGGAACTGAACTTGTCTGTGACTGTTTGAAAGATGACCATGCCGTTGTTGTATTTGTTGTTTCCTGTTATACGAGGGATACTATTTATGTATTGAGAATTGGCAAAACTGGTATTGCCAGGTGAAAGTTGTCACCGCCATCTTAAAGTTTGACATTTTTGAGGTTAGACGTACTCAGAACGTTTTGTCGTGCGAGCACAATTTGTGTTGTTTACAGAAAGTTGGAAATTTCATCTCAGCCAAAATATAGAATTAACTCGTGAAAATTTTCGAGCTATGATTTATTATGACTTTCGACGTGGTCTAATTCAAGAATAATGCTTCAATCAACTGAATTCAACTTTTGGCGATGAAGCCCGATCCACAGCCACCGTATATCGCTGGTGCACTGAATTAAAACGTGAATGTAGTTCGCTCACGGATGAAGTTAAAGAAGATCGTCCAAAATCAGTCGTTGTGCCGGAAAATATCGATGCTGTGCAAAAATTAATTAAAGAAGATCGTCATGTAACATATCACGAAATCGAGAGATGTTTAAGCATTAGTATCACCAGCATACATAAGATTTTGCACGAACATTTGTGTGTTCGGAAGCTAGGTGCATGTTGGACTCCACATTTGTTGACAGATGCACAAAAAAAAGCTTGTATCGATTTGTTCTGTAAAATGATAAAATACAACTGTGGTGCATCCAAAGCAGTATACAACATTGTCACAGGTGACGAGTCGTGGATTTATGCGTATGACCCAGAAAGAAAAGTCCAGTCCACAGTATGGGTTTTTCAATGTGAAGCAAAGCCAACAAAAGTTGTTCGTTCTCGGAGCATCAAGAAGCAAATGATGGCG
This sequence comes from Popillia japonica, assembly GCA_004785975.1. Classification (NCBI taxonomy): domain Eukaryota; kingdom Metazoa; phylum Arthropoda; class Insecta; order Coleoptera; family Scarabaeidae; genus Popillia; species Popillia japonica. Next base: position 43,702 of record SMLS01070122.1, read on the forward strand.
TTTTTCTTCACGAAAATCGGTCCTGTGGCAACTGTGGCTCTCGAAAATCAAAAGACTGTTAATTCAGAATGGTATACGACCATTTGTTTGCCTGAAATTTTAGGTTAATTGAGAGAAACCAACCCAAAACGACGAATCATTTTGCATCACGACAATGCCAGCTCACACACATCACATGCAACAAACGAGTATTTGGACACACAAAAGATCGAATTGTTGGGCCATCCGCCTTACAGCCCCGACTTGGCACTCAATGACTTCTTCTTCTTCCCACTAATTAAAGATAAACTGCGCGGACAACGATTTCCATCGCCCGAAGAAGCAGTTGAGGCCTTCAAAACGCATGTTTTAGAGCTACCATCTTCTGACTGGAAAAAGTGCCATGAAGGGTGGTTGAATCGCATGCGAAAGTGTATAGATCTTAAAGGCGATTATTTTGAAAGCAATAAAAATATTTTACATCAAATTCATTTGTTTATTATTTTTATTCTCAATACATAAATAGTATTCTATTCTTCATTTAAATTTGTCAATAAAAATATTTCAGAGTACCATTATTCTAATCTATTTTTCTCGTAAACTAATAATAGATAGAATTATATGTTCAAACAAACCCAGACACACTTGCAGCAACACTTGCATTCACGCAAAACAATACATATCCACTAGTTTTTTAATTTTTTTGTATCAAAGGACGTACATTTTTCCATAACCATAACAGTGTGTACTACTTGTCATATAAGTTGCACAATTATAATTGCAATACTCTTAGAATAAACTGTTTTTTTTCGTTTTTCTCGAAACTACGTTATGTGGATATGTCTGATTTTGCATGAATGCTCCTCAATTGTTGTCTCAGATATGTGACTATTACTTTTGGTGGCAAATTGTTAAAACTTTGAAATAGATATTCAAATTTTCCAAAATTAGACGATGAATATGCGCTTATGTCAATGGAGTATTTGATGAAAATAGATGATCTCGAGAATTTTCTATATTTCTGAAATCAATGTTGTCTTCTAATATTTTTGAAGTTTTATGTACTAGGCAATAGATTTTTCTGGAATTAGCTTAAGGTGTTCATATGTTTCACTGCCAGTGCTGGATCCTGTTAAAGGACCGTAAAAATTGCCACTTTACATGATTGCAAAATGTGTATAGCATGCAGAGGTAAAGCGACCGCTTTAATATCAAAATCATGCTAAAAAATGTGTAAAAATATGTAAAGTAAAATTTTTGTGCGTTTAAGAATGATGGCAGGAAATTTCAAGCCCTCGTCTTGTACGGCATGAAGGAATATAACATATTGGTTAGGTATTCATAGATTGTGTTGCTTGTCGATATAATCGCATTGAAGATTTACAGACTTAGCATTTTTCTTTGACATTCGTTGCTAAGCGTATTGGCGTACACCTCCTCTAGCTCTAAAAATGATTGTAACAGTAATGACTTTGTTAACGGTATAAACATTTTCCGGTCCGTTTAGATATACAGCTCGCTTATCGTTAAAGAGTTTGAGTAGATCGGATTACATTCTCCACTCTCTACTTATATCCATTCAATCATTTCAAATCGAGCTCCAATCACGTAAATACTGATTGAACTACAATGGTAACTATTCAGCGATGAGAGAGAACGCTGCTCTCTCGAGTTTAATATTTGGAGGGCTCAGGAGCATTTTGCTCGGAAAATCGAATTTCTATAATTTAGTGTTTTTGAAAAGTTTTACTACACATACGTCCTATACGTGCTATTTTCTAGATGCTTACTAGAGAATATTTATTGAATTGTTAACATTATTGTTACTTAGGCTTCTATATAAACTGTATTTTCTAACATGTAAACACTGGCTTCAACCTAAAATGAACATCTTGAGAATTATAGGTAAAAGATCAAAACTTTACTCTTCTGCAGTTAAATCTGGGATTTAAAGGGTTGCTTGCTTTTTGTTAGCGTGGAATTGAGACATTGCGGTTTTAATAAAACTTAGAAATAGCGAACACAATCGTGAAAGTTATTGTAATCGTAAGAGACAATACTAGTTCAACTTATTCGAATCTCACGTTTACGCGGCAAACAAATTGTTAACGGTAATAATGTCTACAATGTAGTTCTCCGTACCGAGCCGCAAGCTCGATTACAACTTGTTTGTGTGAGTATATGGTTTAGTACCTTCGGGGCCCCTGTTACGTTAGTTTGGTTTTTCTCCCGGTGGAAAACGTACAGGTTGTACAGGGAGTCCGGAATAATGGCACGTGGCCCTGCCACAATCTGAATTCGACGAATGAGCGACCCCATCGCGTGCCGACCCCTGTGACGAATATATGCACGGGTCACGCAATCCCGAAATGTAGTTAGTTTATGTGTACCTGGATCATTCGCTTGTTCACTCGTACCTTCGCGTCTTCGTCGGATTTTTCTTTCGCCTTCTCGCAACCCTCCCTATTACTTCTTATGAGAATAAGAGCACAGTCGTATTCAGTGGGGTTGGTATCGAGTATATGGGATCTTCTTAATAGGAGAAATTCATCCAGTGACAATTTAATGTATTGCAATTTCTTCTGGTTTCTTTTTCTTTTTATATTCGTTTGGCTTACGATTGTATAAGATAAACTACGTCATTCACTATTTGTAATACATCGCATTTGTACTGATAAGTAACGTGAGCTTTGTTTAGCTGTGGTGGCTGCAACTTCAGCCGCTTCTAAAGCTCTGTTTTTTGCCGAACTACCGCAGAAGTTGTAGCTGTGCTTTGTGTGTGTAAATCTTGTGATAATTGTATCCCAACAACGAATAGTACTCTCTAGACTATCCCACCACAGTGACAAGCAACCTTACCAGTATTACCACTAAATACACGAAAAAGCTTTTAAAGAAATTTATATTATAGTGACATTTACACTCACTATGATTTGTATAAAGTGTCATCATCCAAACTAGGTTTGTAAAGAATGCTTGATGAAGTTGGATGTGGTAAGACTGATATATTGTAATATTAATAGAATCTAGATTTCTTTGAGCTAACTCTAAACTAAGATAAATATGGCATATTGAACGTTTTCTCTACCATAAACTAAATTTATGTTAATAGGAAGTTGTCCTATATAGTTTCCTTAGAAAGATTTATATGATGCATCATATAATTACAAATATAGGCGACTCTAATTTATATAAAACTCCAATATCTAACGCCAACTGTATACTTACGCAGTACCTAACGTTTATAAGGTCGAATATCCGAGTCTACTCCGACGGCTAATTTATAAGACAGCAAATATTGCAATTATAGTAAAAGCTGCAGTAAATTATTGGTCTGAACCAATGAAACGAGAAGAACGGACCGACCTAATGTAAGAAGGGAAAAGAAGCAGAAAGAAAGAGGAGACGACATCCGAGCGTTCAGTAAGAGAATATCCGACAATAACAACAGTCTATGGTCTCTTTCAGCACACGCGGGTGTCGCTGTAAGTATTCATTGCCGGGAAACTCTTAAATGTAATAATCCCAGTCAGGTTCTTTGTATTGTCGTCCCTAGGTCCGGTTGGATAATGGAGTTGCGCACGCGATCATGGACTCTCGTTTCTAGTATGATCCGGGCGCTCTGGACATTTCCCTTTCATGTCATTAGATGCAAACTTAAACATGTCGTAACACTGATTTTATTTTTCTCTAAGCGTTTTCGTTAACGGTGTACTCAACCGCACGTCACTTTGATGTCGAACTATGAAGGAATTATGGTGCAATTTAATTTACATTTATTCGGTGTTAGCTTTGCATACGGCGTATCTAAAACGGTTTCGTTTGATACGAATTAAAATAAGCGATGCTTTACAGTAATGTTTATATTTATAAAAGCGACAATACACCGATTACTAATTATATATAAGCAACTCTTCACTTAAGCATTCATCTGACTCCCCCTTTTTTCTGTACTAGTTTCTTTGGATGTTCATATATAACATTTATTTGCAATTGAAATTTTATGTTTTAGAATGGAAAGCTTAAGCAATATGTTCAAGTAGAAGCCATAGAATGCATAGAGCTTTGTGGTATTAGAAGGAATTTGGTTTTCTGGGTAACTCATTTTAGTGACAACTGATATGTATATACAGGACGATTTGCCACAAGAAACACATAGAGAGTGCATATTCTATTAATGGGTTGTCACTTTAATACATACTAATGGTATGCCTTACAAACTAATGCAGTTTCTGTAACTCTAGAGCCTTTTCCCGTTTATGTAATCAACACAGTTTGTTCTGTATCTCAAAACACTGTGACCATTCTTTGTTTAGACTTCCGTTGTAGTCTTTTTCTGGCAGTGAAGATATCGTTTTTCTTTCGTGACCTTATAGATGCTTTTACTTTGTACCTTTTCTAACAAGCTTTATGCCTCTCATATCATCTTCAATTGTTTCCTTACCCTATTGGACTTGCAAAGACAAAAGTTGACGTAAACTGTGACGACTCATTTGTTTTATAAACGATTTAACTTAACTTGAATAGTACAATTGTTGCACTAATGTGCATTACACACAGCTGTTACAATTATTTTTTTATTTTTATTTATATTAAAGTGATTTTTTACAAATCCTTTACCGCTATAGAGTGGTTCCAAGCCGCTTAAGATGTGCCGATCTGTTTCCTCTTTGTGTGTCCCTCCCTTTATTGCCTGACCTTCAGGCAGCAGTAAGAATTCGCCAAGCTGCAACACGAGGCAAAGATCTGTCCGGGTACAGTCCTGCTAGGTGTTCAATTAGCAGGTTCCCCCGACCGAAAGGCCCTTTCAAGAGTTCTTCTGGTCAGTGTCACTGTATGTTTGCTAAGGCCAGGGAATGCCAGATTCCAGATGTATCTGAGCATTATTGACGAACCACGGTATCCCAAGTATAATTTGGAGCACAACGGGAAAGATACGAGGTAAACAGAATAAAACGTTCTGGATCTAGAAATGAACATTGCAGATTCACTGCTTTATAGGCCTGTGGACTGCGACTTCCCCAAAGCGTTTAATCCTGAAGATCCTATCTAACAGGTAGGACTGCGTAAGGGCTACCAGCAGAATCTAGATAATATAATGATAATTAAACCAAGTCAATCCTTCTAGGTACTGCAATATGTGAAAACCTACTTTGAGCTCGCCTTCTATAACATCTAAAGAACATGGTCTAGTTTTTGGGTGTAAATCGCGTATTATCCGAAAATGTGTTTGACGTGTCACAGGGCTTCGGTATACGACCGGTTTTTTTGTAGTATATGTTTTTTATGTTGTTTTTACAAAAAAGAGGTCTCCCAACAGACTAAGAAGTCCAATTACAGGGAGACATAAATTATACATAGTTTTTATATACCTACGTACGTAATGAAGGCGTCATCAACTTAAACATTGTAAATCTGATAAAGAGAAAAAAGAAACAAACAAATAAAAAAAAAAAAAAAGACACTTGAATTACAACCTTAGCACACATCACGCAACAACAACTTAATCCTACCCTTAAAAGCGGTAATGGTATAATTACATAAATCAATATAAGGATCTCTACTAGAAATGTCATTATAGGCTCTCATACATCGTGGTAGTGGTGAATTTAGGGCATAATTAGTACTCTGGTAATGAAAATAGAAAATATGACGGCGTCTAACTCGATAAGGAGCAGCATTAATATTACAATAATTCAAGGTATATGACGAATCAATAAGAGCGTTGAAGATCTTGTAAATGAAGCATGATATCCCGACATCAAATTGTTTGGGACTCCTTTCATGTTAGCTGGTGAGTTGCAAGCTAATATTTTCTCCCTTCAAAATGAGTGGAGCAGATTAACCAAAAACCTGGCACCCTTGGTATTCAAAACACCAACTCTAATCAAGTGTAGTACGTTCATATTGGTTTACCAGTTATAAAAGTGCCCAGCAGCTTGCGCTTAGCGGTTTGGTGAACTTGAAGCTTGGATGTTCTTGAACACATCGCCAATGTTTCAAAAAGTTTATATAAATATATGTACGTAAATATCTTGTAGTGCCCATGTTTTTGCAAAGTCACAGTCCTACTGCAGAATTTTTTTGCTAAAACCAACTGACTAATTGCCTTAACTTAAATCCATTCTTGTGGTATGATTCTTGGACCTGCTATCATTGATAAATCGCAGATTGGTTGGAGACTTATTTTTTTTGGCACAAGTTTTTTCTTTAATGTTTTATCCCTTAACCTTCAGCGTCTATACGCTTTCAAGGCCAACGAGTACCGACAGCAGACAGAATTTCTTTAGCAATTTTGCTGCTGGAATACTCCACCTAACAGAGATGCAGGGTAGTGCCAGTAGTGCTCTGAGAATGCCTTCATGCAATAAATATTGTGCTTAGACGTTAAATAGTAGCTGGAGGATCATAATCGCAATCAAATCATACTTGATCACATTGTTGCTGTTGTATTTTATTTGTCCTTGATTACTGAAAAGAAATTCTTCAACCCTTAATTGTTACGTAAAATCTGGTAGAAGTATTAACTTCATTAAACTTCTGTTTTATTTATTTTTCAGGGAGTTGATTTAGTTTTTTTGATAATCCATAATTGCAGTGACTGCTGGACACACCGCAGTATAAATTATTGTGCACTAAAATTGTTTCATTTTTGGAATAAATTAGCTAAAATGTTATTTAAGCATTATTGTACGTATTGCCTAACAAGAAGTTTGTAAATTTGAAATAAATTGTATAAACTTGGGTAAACTTAACAAAGCGGTTTTGATTTGTGTTGAAAGCGCATTTAGTCATTAGATTGATTCCAAAGTAGCTACTGATCACTTGGATGCTATATCCAGAGGACCTTACGAAAAATTGCGTGAAACAAACGAATACCTACTCAGAAAATCTAATTATGATTTCGGTGGAGTTTTGACAAGTCGTTGCGTCATCCCCGTAACAGTGCGGCCTACGGCCTATTGTATTATTCCGTGTCAAGTGAATTTCTAAGCAGGTTAGTTCCTAGTTTAATAGCCTGTGTGGCAAATCTCCCTGCGATAGTCCTCCTATAATTAGTGGATTGGTTGGTTCCAGCAATGACAGTCTCCGCTGTTCCAATGCAGCGCTGGCCCTATTGCATAGTCTGCAAATAGGTTCGTCCTTAGAGATGCCAATTCTATGTAGGTATTTCTTTAGACAGCCGTGCTCTATTGATAGACTCATCACTGTTTTAAGTCGTACTCGGTTGAGAGTTAGCACACTGTTACCGGATGTTGGGATGGCTGCATATCTACCTTTGAACATTGTTCCAGTGTACCTGGTGTATTTTTGCGATCCATTCAGCCACTGAACAACGTATTGCAGTTATAGTTATCGCCAGAGCAGTTACTGGTTCTGTAAATATTGTTGTCAAACTTTTTATTGCTAGCTTGTTTGTTCATTCGTTCCCTGGTATACCTCGGCACGCACACCAAAGTAACTTTGTTATGTTTGGCCAGAATTCTTAGGTTATCAAGACAGTGCAAATCTAGTTTCAAGGTTACTTGATGAGATTCTAATGTTTTTAGGACAGCTCGAGATGGGATATGAATCAGTTCTATTAAGACATCTTGACTTCAGTTATTTTAGTACAACACAACTTTTAGTTTCAATTTTTGCCGATTTAGCAGTGTACAGATCAACTAGATCTGACAATAAATCTAAAATAAAAGAACATTAATCTAAAATTGATGTAATAATCTAATTTCGGAGTCATCTATACCACATATTCTAATTTCTTTAGATCTATGATTAACCGATTGTGCTTGTTGATTTGCAAAATATACATTTGATGACTACATTTAGTAAGTATCTAATTTATTCTGAAATTATACGTAAAGTGTGAAATAACATTTTAGTTTTATGTCTTATATTAAAAACCACCTGCTAATTAAAACGAGACAGTTACATTTTGGATAGTATCTAACTTCCCCCTCATCGTAAGGTTTATATTTTTATGAAAGAAAATGTAGGATATCATGAAAATTCTGAAGATAAGCAAGGTTTCAAAGTTATAACGAATATACTTTTCTCTTATCTAATATGATATATCACATTTTGTACACCCATGTTGGATAATTATAATTATATGTGCATATGTGGAAATGAGAAATAACGTTAACACAAGGACGAGTTAATGAAACGGGGAAGGCTGACGTTTATGGCATAATCATCACCACTCTAATTCTTAAATAAAGGTAGAGCAATGTGGGTGAGGTTATTATTTAATGGGTGGACAATCGTAATATAACTTTATATGAAAGTTTTATATATTAGGTTAATGAAGACAGCTTTAATGAACTATATAATAATACGGTCTTGTTTTGAGGATTATCTAAACTGATAGCGGACATAAAAAAAATAACTTCACAATAGTGCAATTCAATCTAAAATATAACATTCATGATTATAACAGATAAATTTGTATTACATTTTGCACAAGAGATAAATTTAAGATTCATCTTAGTCGTAGTTCTGAATAATGACTGTGAACGAATACCTTAACAAGACGCAGGTGCAATAGCATATTTACAGTTTACACAGTAGAATTTGCAACCTATCAAATTTGATTAATCGATTTGGCATCTACCGGGCTATTTATTTATATGAGCGTTTTTAGTCATCATCACGGAACGATCTCGAAACAACACCGTGGTGCGGCGCGGCGGTCTAATTAATTTTTATTGCCAAGTGTTAATGAATTAGTTTGCATAATGTTGCACTTTTACGACGCTCGAGTTCTTCGACGTTGTTCGGCGGTAATTTTAATATTGCGAAATGCATTAACCACGTCTGGTATGTTTCGGTCCTGTTTAATAACGGGGAAATTCATATATTTTATACCCGTAATATACGTATATGTATGTAGAGTTTTGTGTTGTACGCACCCGTTGTGTTCATGTCTGGCAATTTGCACAAAATGCTACGATAAGAATAATAATTATGAAAGCGGTGGCGAAATAGAATCTAAATATCAGGAAGTAAGTACACCATTGAGTTTAAAATGGTTGCGCGTATAAAATAGTAAACACTACGAATTTTCTTAATGGTAACGACCTTAATGATACTACAGGCAGTTATTACTCTAATGTCTGCAGATCTAGATCAGAGACTTAATAGTTTTAACACTGCTACTATTAATCTAGTACCGGTCATGCATAATTTGTCTTCAAAATTGTATAGAGTTTTTTCTATGAAAAATTTAAAACTCTTCGAACCCTGTTTCAGAACCGTACAAACAAAAGAAACGTCAACTTGTTTATTTAAGCCTGTCCATCAATTTTCTACCTTGACCAGTTGAATAGTTTGCAATTTGAAACTTTGGAAATAATACACTTCGTACAAATTAATTTTTTGATATTTGAGGCTGAGGTTTCGCAGTCTCTAACATTTATTTAGACTTCATATGTCTACGCTAAATTTAAATTTAATGAATTTATTTTACGGTTAATTAAAAAGAAGATACCCTGCCTGTCTATGTACATACGTGTCGCTTATTAATTGTTGTAGTCCGACTTTTCCATTAACCGAATTCTTAAGCAGGCCATGAAATATGCGCGACGTCGCCATATTTCAATATCGGAGACGTCCGAACGTATCAGTAAATTATGACTTCATTAATTCCAATTCATTTCGATGTTTCCCCGAGCTATATACTACGCCTGCTTGCATAGCGCTGCTTGGTTGGTTGGATGACTACGTTTTTGTTCTTGTTAGTAGTGTAGGTTGAGAACGTAAGGATTTATTAACGGTGTCTAATTATTGCAACGACCATGTTTTATACGCAAAACGCCTGTATTACTGCCAATATCAACAATAATAACTTCATAAAGCGAGTATGTGGTTTTCTTTTTGAATCCCTATAAATCTGGAGGTTATGCGGCGCAATAAAGTTACGGTTGACATTCATAAATTTAATCAGACGTAGTATTAAGCGAGTGATTGGTTACCATTATGGGTAATTTTTGCTTTCGGTTGCTAATTATACGTTGAATTTGTATTAATTTTGCCTTGGTGCCTATGAGATATATGCAAAGTATTCAATTTTCAGACTGCGGTATATTTATTAAAGGCAGGTAATAATTAATTTTATGCAATAGTTGCTGCTTTTAGTCTGTAGTACCAATCTGCAGTAACGTTGTATATTGTCTATAAAGTCACAAGCATTTTTTTCGCTGTAATTTCTGTAAGATACAGAGTATCCTAAAGGACTTAAACTGTTATGTAACTTTAGCTGCATTTATATAAAATGATTGAGCTATAATAGCGTAGTACAAGGTAATATACAGTGTGTCCGTAAAGTATGGAATAAATTCATTATTTGCGAAACAAACAATTTTAACGATATTTTCCGAAACAGGTCGATTTTTGATTTCAATTTGCTTTAATTTAGCGCTATAATGACATATATAGAGTGAACCATATGTGAGAAATGACGTCATCGACAACTTTTTTAAACGCAACGTCCTGTACATTGTTCGAGTTTTGGAATATACAGAATATTCAGAATCCAAAAAGGTATCATACATGTCATTATTGACATTCCTTTTGCACTTAACCGGTTAATATTGTGTGCATTTATTTATAAAAAAAAGTAGGCGATTAGTTTTTGTGAAATGTCACTATTTTCATTGATGTCTAACAGCAGTTAAATAGTACAAGAATTGTATTAATTCGTGAATATTCTGTATAATTGCTTCGAATTAATTTAAAGTGAAAATGAAATTAAGTGTACAGCAAAAAATTGAAATACATGATGATTGGGCATGGAGACAGATCGCGAACTCAGTTGGAAGTGTGTGATTTAATCGTCAGAATTGTAGGCACTGGGCAAAAGAAAATCCCAAATGGATGCGTTAGCATCATACCCAATACCAGCAAAAGATGAATGTATTGGGTGGTATCGCAAAAAATAGAATCATCGGACCCTACTTTTTTGAAGGTAATTTAGACGGGCCAACATATCTTCAGTTTCTAAGAGGCTTTCTTGTATCTACTTTAGTTCATTTATTCCCCAGTAGGATTCATCCTGGAAGGTTTGATGAAAGCTTCAACAGGATGGTGCACGTCCGCATTATGCTGTAGATGTTCGAAGGTACTTAGACGAAATTTTTCTGTCAGGTGAATTTGTAAACGTGGACATATTGAATGGCCAGCGAGGTCGCC
>ML218944.1:0-20752 GCA_004785975.1 Popillia japonica
TTGGGTTTGAATTTTTAAATCTCCCGCGTTGGGAGGAAGAACTTCACGAAACAAAATAGTTAAATTTTGTGTAAAGGAACCTGCTTTAAAAATTTTGGGAGAAAAGGGAAAAAAAGAGTTACTTTGCAAATTTACTATGTATAGCTTCCAAAAAAAAATATTGTGATAGTTTATTAATAACATTAATGTTTAGATGACGATTTTAAAAATGTTTACTAATAACTATTTACCATTGTAATAAAATTGTTGTTGGTAAGAAGATAATAACAATATTTGGTTTCATTATATTATTTATTTAAAGGGACATGCTTACTTGGAGACAACAATAAAATAAAAGTTAAAGCAACACAAAAACTAATTATAAATTTATAAAATATTTAAAAAAATTAATGTAATCGAATAATAATGATAAATTATGATCCATATATCTGCAAGGCAGTGTCTAATTATTGTAGGTGTAATAAATTTTGTAACCTTAATAGTCTTTCTAATTTAGTGTGTAGCAGGAGTTTTCTAACAAATGTCCGTGTTTATTATTAATTGTTCTTTATATATAATATAATAAGCAATAAAAACGATGCTTTCCACCGCTGAATTTAAATTTTATGTATTAACAGTATTTTAAAATGACATCCGCAAATTAAAGCATTGATAACTTGATGGTTCATTCAATGTAATATTTTTCGTCCTTATTTTGGACCTTTATTTCCATCTACCCACGCGCAATATAACGGTCGAGACACCTTATTGGTTTTACAAAAAAGCCAGCTGTTGTTTGTCACGCCCATCAAAATATTTCTTTCTTTCGATTTATGACTCTCATATGTATGCGTTTGATCTACAGCAGCATAAAAAGAACCTTTATAAATACGAAAATGCCGTGTGCTGAATTAACTCCGATTCAAAGTTTGTGAAAACACGTACTTGTTGAATTTATTCGTAAAATTCCTTTTTTATCTAATAATAATAACTATTAACTGGCTAAAGTATAATTAATTTGTTAAATAGTATCTATTTAACGTTTCTCAGTTTACTACCTACAGGGCGCAGCAAAAGTATTCATACAGCTATGCAAATAAGGAATAAGTGTTTATAAAACTATGTTTACTGCTAATAGAAATATTTAACAGATGTCACGTAGAAGTACATCTATTTCAAATGTTCACCTGCCATACAAAGAAATAAAATGTACATAGTGTGATTGTTATGTTATTTATTGGATAAACGTGCACTATAAACGCAACGCAAAAGTATTTATACAGCTATTTAAATACAAAATACAAAGTGATGGCAAAATTTAAATATTTTGTAACACCACCTTTGGCATCGCTAACGGTCCTCAATCGTCTTGGCACGGACTCAACTAATTTGGCGGTATTATAGGTACAGCGGATCTATTTTGCACCACTCTTCTGTGACGCTGTTCTCCACGTCTCTTTTGCTTCTAATGTGATGTTGCCTGATATGTTGTACTAGATGATGCCATAGATTTTCTATAGGGTTCATGTCGAGAGACTGGGGAGGTGTTTCAAGAAACTTTGGAGTATTATATAATAACCATTCTTGTACAACTCGTACAGAGTGTTTGAGGTCGTTATCTTGGTACAAGGAAAAGTCATCAGCAATTCGCAATTTCTGTGCACTTTGTTTAAGATTTGTTTTTAATATTTTCAAGTAAACAAAACTATCCACTATATTATGTACTTGGAAGAATAACCAAATTTCGTACCCAATTTGTACCCAATATTTACTTCAGTTCGTAAAAATAACTGTCTTCTAAAAGTCTGGAGAGGCATTAACGTATGTTGTTTGGCAAACACGAGACACTTTAGTCTCTTCACATTGTTAAGCAGTGAATTCTGCCTAGCCACTCTTGCGTCGAAACCTTTGCCAAGTAACAGTTTTCGAACTGTATCTGTGCATACATGTTTACTAAATGTCACTTGCATAACTGAGGTCAATTTTATCGCACTAATTTAGGCATTTTTTCGTACCTGTCGTATGATCGCTTAACGCTCGCGCCCGGTAAGTTTCTTTGGTCTTCCACTTCTAGCTGCATTTGCCGTACTATCATCTTAAAACACCTCCCCAGTCTCTCGACATGAACTCCATAGACAACCTATGGCATCACCTCGAACACCAGATCAGGCAACATCAAATTAGAAGCAAAAAAACTTGGAGAATGGGCCCGTAGAAGAGTGGAGATAAATAGATCTGCAGTATACCGCAAACTAGTTCAGTCCATGCCTAGACGATTGAGGGTCGTCAACGACCGTAATACTCGTTACATAAGTATTACAAATTCAAATTTTGCCATCACTTTGTTTTTTGTATTTAAAATAGCTGTATGAATATTTTTGCGTTGCGTTTATAATGGATGTTTATCTAATAAATAACATAACAATCGCATTATTTACATTTTGTTTGTTTGTATGGCAGGTGAACATTTGAAATAAATGTTCTACGTGACATCTGTTAAATATTTCTATTAGCAGTAAACATAGTATTATAACCACGTAGGTCTTCCTGATTTGCATAACTGTATGAATACTTTTGCTGCTCACTGTATATGCATAATAATATGCTAATACCTATGCGTTAAATAAAACGAAATAAAATTACGACGCATTGCTTGTTTTATTGTTTAGTTCTATGGAACATCTGCAATTTATTTGAATGGGTATAGTATTGACGGAACAAAGGTACACTTGTTTTAAACCCGTATTTATATTTAATCGTATTCTCCGAATTTCTCTCGCGCCTTTTTAGGGAATAGATACAATATTCTATTGTGATTTATAATATTATACCACCTACCTTATTTACGTTGGGTATCCAATTGTAAAATGTTAGTCAGATGTCCTTTTATGTCGATAATTTCCCAAAAAGAAAGTACATACTTGCAACATTTAAGAACGAACATGAATGCGAGATTTCGGTAAGCGCAAAAAACTAATATTTGCCGATGGATAACACTCATTGTGAGTGTAATTGGCATACCTATTAAATATATAATTGATAAAGTACTTATAAATAATGTTTTTTCTGCTACCTTATTTAAAAACAAAGTTCTTAGACGAATTATTAAAAAACAAATCGATGGGTTTACGAAAAGGTTGTTTTATCGGTTACATTTTCCTTCAGATGTAACGTCAAATGATTTCTAATCCTTAAAAAACATTCTGTTTATTGCCAGCCGATAAGACCACCTGCATAAGAGGTCACTACTCGGATTAAATTTTATTGGTCGTAGGCGGAGCAGGGATGGTACCAATTGCATAAATTCCGAAAATATTAGTTTGCAACCAAATATACACGGTACGAAAGTTCTCCATAAGAATGAATCATCAAGTGATCAATGATTAAAGTAACCTTTTATATATTTACATCGGTATATGTATACATTTTCAAGACATAATTTCAATTCTCGTACCTGATCCAGACAATTGTCCGGTGTTTTAAATACTAATACCCCAATAAATCTCCTACCTACAGAAACCGATGCCGACCGAAAACGTAGTTGGTCAAACGGTGAGCAGTTTTGATAAACACTGCGCTATAGACGACGACATTAATTCTGTCATACATAGTATGTAGTATCTAACAAGAACAACTAGGTAGTATGAATCTTAAGCGCAAAAAGTAATTGCACTGGATATAGTCATCCTGGTACTTGTAATTTAATCTAATGGAAAAGGGTAACTTCACATGGCACTAAACATTTACTATAACAAATGAGTCTATTCAACCAATATTACATATTTATATTGGTGCAACAGGTAGTCCCTATTTTATTGCTTTTTATATGGAAACACTTCAGTGGCATATTTGAACAAAAGATTCTACAGAAAATGCAAATTTTATTGTAGTGTAAAATTTTTAAAGACTAGTAAAGACACTCAAACAAGTTTAATGTCATTGTAAACATAACTAACTTTACTAAATAAATGACACAAAAGATTATATTTTTTTTCTTTGCTACAACAATAAACTTCAAAATTCAATTTATCGAGTAAAAGAAAATAAATAATTTCTTTAATACATTAACTATTTTCTTGTTGGTAAAAGTTTATCAAGAAACACTCATTGTACCCGTACTTTTAATAAATGTATCCCTGAAGCCACATATTCGTGTTATTACATAAAAGATATAAATTACTAACAAATTTGAAAAATAACTTGGTCTAAATATAGTAAAATATGCCGCTATACTTTTTATAAACTTTTAGACCACCTACTTATTTGACAATATTCCCATAATATAAACGTTATAAAAATAAAATTTTATAGCGAACCTCTATGCTATCACTATCACTCTGTATTCACATAGTGAGATCTGTTGACTTAGATATATCTTTGGCGATGTTTATAATTATGATTGTACATACATAATTGAAAACTCATTCCAGTGCAAATAACAACATTCTCAATACAAACTTTGCTACAGTTCAAATCTTGCATGTTTACCATCACGTCATATAGTATTACAGTATGAATTAAATCAATACGCTGAAGTCAAACTACCATCTGAAAACTAATATCAAAATACAGTGATGAAAGTAGAAAATGACAGATTGCAAGGTTAAATCAGTTAAATGTTACATTAACTGCGCTAGTCGTTTAGCACTTTTCTGTATGCAAAATTTCCTTTGACATTTAGGTACTGTATTTGTGACGTATTCTCTATGGGAACTATGTACACCCGCGGACTTTAGTTACGTCCGGTATCTAGCACTACAGCCTGCGCTCCTGTCACCATGTCCGTTTTATCTTAAAGGGAATAGTGACAGGAGCGCAGGCTGTACCGCTAGATACCGGACATAACCAAAGTGCGTGATGGTACACACAATATTTATCTAAAAAGTCTTAATTTATAGCTATAAGTAGTCATTCTACCGTTTTTGCTCAACCGAAAAAATTAAAGAAGTAGGAAAGTACGTATGTGTTGACAAAAATCGTGTTAAGATTTTGGTATTTAGTTATTCCAATAAATGCAAAATAATTATCAGAAATGTACTCAAGAAATAAGACAAAATTAATCCTAAAATGAAAAAATTGTTAACTAAATTTACTTATCATCGTTGATCTTATTATTATCAAGGCAGTAAAAAAGAAAAAAAGGGATATTGAACACAATAAATCATAATTACCTAGAACTATTGCACAAAAACGTGGTGAGCCTAACGTACCAGACTCAATACAATGAGTTCAATTCAATGCATTACAATTTTTGCATAAAACGTTATCTACTTGTATTATAAGTAATTATCAAATTTGAATTACACAAAGAGTATGTCAAACTCTCATAGTTTAGAACACTCAAAATTTATTAAAAATAATGGTAATTCTTTCTTATTATAAATAGTGATACAAAACATGTTCAGTCATTGGTTTCCGTACTAATAAGATGTCGAGTTTTTAGTAACTATGAGTATGATACAGTTTAATAAAGTATTTTGGAAAGTTTACTTCACATACTATGAAGTAAATACCGTTTTTTCGTACAATGTGACGTATAAAATGTTCGATGTGACAATATTCACTAACCTAATACTGATTCTTAGGAATATTTCTCTGAAACTTGGGATTCCAAATCCGAAGTGCTACTGGATATACTGGTCTCACTATTAGATTTTTCATTCTTCACTGACC
This sequence comes from Popillia japonica, assembly GCA_004785975.1. NCBI lineage: Eukaryota > Metazoa > Arthropoda > Insecta > Coleoptera > Scarabaeidae > Popillia > Popillia japonica. The sequence continues at coordinate 5,653 of ML218944.1, forward strand.
ACTCCACCAGTACGAAACTTATGGTTCCAAATACTGCCAGCGCAAGTAAGATACCTAGCTGTATATAAAGACCAATGTAAGATGAGTAGAAAAAGCAGGCAGCAGCCGCAACAGACTGAAATAATGTTGAAACAATAAAAATATAAATATTTAGAAAGCACAATATATTAGACAATTATTATGACATATGTATTTGTATATATAAAATTCATGGTGACTGCCATTATATGTACTAATATAAACTTATTAGCTACAAATACAATTTATTTTAACGTGACTGTAAGATAAAAAAAACTTTTCCAACTTTGGGGCGTGATAACGGTACAAAGTGAAAGCTAAACACGGAAAAATAATGTTTTGAAAATCTTTTATATACATATGCCCATGACTTCAGAATGTGAGAGCTTGTCAAAAAATTTGAGAAAAAGTTTTTACAAACTTATCCTCTAAAATGCAACATTTTCGAGATACAGGTTGAAATTTAATTTAAAAACATCGTTTTTCGCTAATATCTCCGGAACCGTTTATCGTAAAGGAAACAGCTTTTATAACCATTATCATCATAATAAGTTAAGTTGTGTGCGAGAATTTTTTTAAGTCATAATTGGTGAAGATTTTGAAGTGGTGGTGGTTGTGTTTCTCCCCAACTTCTACGACACTGGAAAAAGTACGATTTTGAGACGCCCATTTAAAACGACAATGTTTTCTGCACGAAACTGTTGGTCATGAGCTCTAAAGTTGATCGTTTTCGAGAAACATCAACTTTTATGTTGAAATCAATTTTTTAAATAACAATTTTATTTTACTGAAACGTTAGAACAGGTAAGAAAAGCGAACGTTAACTTCATAATTGCAAAATAAAAAAATTAAAGATGATACAAAAGTTGTCTTTGTAAAATTCTCCAAACCGTAAACGTAACGCATTTCGCACATGTCAGCGTTTGTGTAAAGAATTGTACAAATTGGATTTGTGTTCTTATTGAATGTGTGTGCGCTGTGTGTGGTTATTAACAAGTACGCTTTAAATTTTATAACAAAAGCTACCTCCTGTCAAAATAACAATTAGTGTGTACCTGCAAAAAGTAAACTTGTATTACAAAATTAAAAATGAATTACACAAACGGGCCAATGTGCGAAATGCATTACCTTTACGGAATGGCGCGCGGTAATTCAGCAGAAGCAAAGTGGTTGTATCAAGAAAGACATCCTGATCGCCTAGTACCACACCATAACTTGTTTCAACGCATTCACCAACGACTATGGGAAAATGGAAGTTTTAACAGAAATATTGCTGATGATCGACGGCCTATGGAAGTTGCAAATTCCCAAGTAGAAGCTGTCCTCAACGAAATTAATGAAAATGCAACCACAAGTACCAGAAAAATCGCTCACAACTTAAACCTATCTTCCTCAACGGTTTGGAGAATTTTGAAAAGGCAACTTTTGTATCCCTACCACATCCAAAGAGTACAAGACTTATTGCCATAAGATTTTCCGCCAAGACTGGCTTTTTGTAGATGGTTGCAAGACAAAATAGCTGAAAACCCTGAGTTTGGAGCCGAAGTTCTGTTTACCGATGAAGCATCTTTCTCGAAGGATAGTATTATCAATTTTCACAATAACCACATAATATGGACAGAAGAAAATCCACATGAAATTGCAGAAGGCCATCATCAGCAACAATTCTCCGCGAATGTTTGGGCTGCCATCGTCGGTGATCATTTGATAGGCCCACATTTTTTACTGAACAAATTAAACAGTGCAGGTTATCGACAATTTATAGAAGAAGTACTGCCGGAACTGCTGGAAGATGTACCGATTCAATTATGACAAAACATGTACTTTATGCATCATACAGCCCACTTTAGTTAAGTTGCTCGCCAATACTTGGACGACGAATACTCAGACCGTTGGATCGCTCTAGGAGGTCTGCAGTACCCTTGGCCACCGCGATCTCCCGAACTTAATTGTTTAGATGTTTTCTTTTGGCTCCATCTTAAAATCCTAGTCTACACTACTTCAGTTGAAAAGGTTGACCAATTAAGAGCAATAATTCGGAATATTCCGGGAATTTTCTTGCGTGTTGGACAGTCAATGCATCGAAGAATTGCTGCGTGCATTGAAGCTAACGGCAGATATTTCCAACATTTAATTTAACTGTATATGATCTGTAAATGTTTTTCTTTAATTAAGCAATTATGAAGTTAACGTTTGCTTTTCTTACTTGTTGTAACGTTTTAGTAAAATAAAATATTTAATTCAAAAAATTGACCATATTTCTCAACATAAAAGTTGATTTTTCTCGAAAACGATCAACTTTAGAGCTTATGACCAACAGTACCTTTTTCGTGTAAAAAACATTGCCAGTTCAAACGGGCGGCTCAAAACCGTACTTTTTGCAGTGGTGTAGAAGTTGAGGAGAAAAACAACCACCTCCCCTTCAAAATTTTCACCAACTATGAGTTTTAAAAAATTTCTCACGCACAACTTAGCTTATTATGAGTAGAAAATGCTTACAAAAGCTGTTTTCTTTGCGATAAACGGTTTCGGAGATATTTGCAAAAAAACATTTTTTTTATTAAATTTCTACATCCTGTATCTCAAAAACAGTGCATTTTAGAGGGTAAGTTGATAGAAACCTTTTTTCAAATTTTTGGATAAGCTATCACATCCTGAAGTCCTGCGCATATACTATGAAACACCCTATATAACAATGTGCACTTCCTAATAGTGAGTTGTAGAGTTTTATAATTATCCGTGGTTTTATGTTTAGTTAAAATCTGGCTTTTGGCTTTAAGCTGACTACCATAGAAAACTATTTGCCAAAAATTTTAAAAACTTTGTTATCCAACATTCTACATATGTAAGTCTACTACTACTCAAATGCCAAGAGTTGCTGTCAAGAACTAAATTGCAGCATACGCAATGGATCTGATACTGGCTGGAGTTGAGATGCAGTATTTATTTATACGCATAGTTTCGACAAATGTCCCAAAATATTCCTGAGAAATAGGAATTTCAAGAAAACCGATTTAATAGTTTATCTTGAAGAAGTTACAGCTATCAAAAAAAAACAAACAAAATTGTCGCAGGAACTGTTTGATTAGATTCACTTTCTCAACACTGTGAGCATGAGACGATAAACCGTTTTACTTCCTACTTGAAGTTATTATATTTATTATTTTATAAATTATTTCATAATTTCTAGATATAATCACAAAATCATAAAATACTTGTATTTTCTTGTAAAATTATTGAAATAGTTAAAAATTTTGCTAAGTAACCAATCTAAACACGTGTAACTTTATGAATGCATGTAATACTTACTTGAGTAAATTTATAAATTGCAAATCCAGACGGACTATCATCAGCAAACACATCACCTAACATCGAATACACTTGAGTATTAAAACAGGCATCTCCTAGACCTAACAGGAATGCACAGAATATAGCGAGATATGCGTTCGTCGTAATGAAGGCTTCTTCTGTTGTATTTCCAAAAGGAGAGCTGTTCGGTAAGTTCAGGAATATTAAGAAGAAAGCTGCAACGTGTACTATAAAACCTCCAACAATAATAGGATCTCTTCCCCAGCGTACAGTTTTTTCACCGAGAATACCAAACAGAGCTCCTCCTAAAATAAATCTTTGTTGCAGACCAAATATATGTAAGTTTTCAATTTTAAAGAACTTACCTAAGACTTCCCCAACGCCAATAAATATTCCTGCTAATCCCACAAGCTGTGTTGAGACATCTCCAAGCTGCTTTGTAAAACCAATGCTAGGACTGTAGACTCCACTATAAAACGATAATTCTACACCTGTAAACCATCATATTTGAATTATACTGCTAAAATTACTTACTACTTAAATTCATTTACCCATATAAAAGAACGTTATGCTTAAAAGCAACATATTTTTTGTAAAGAATAACTTTCCAGCATCTTTGAGTGCTTGTATGGGACCTCGATTATCAGCAGGTTTAACCATATTCTCTTCTATTTTTGGCTTGGGTAAAAACAGCACAACCAAAGTTCCTGCTACACCTATTCCGGATAATACCCAAATCACCATTGATCTGGTACTCTTATCAATCTTATCCAGTCCTTGGAATTGAATATAGACGAACAGATTTCCAATAAACATGCTGCATTAAAGAATACAGAGTTAATTACTTATTCATCGTGTTAGTAATTTGTACATATACAATTTCAGCTAACTACCTCATAATATCGTAACAACATATCAATATTGTTATCTCACGTTAGCTAAAACTAAAACAATATTTTTTCTCGCAAATTCTGTATGAATAATCATTTAAGGCACCAATTTCATATTTATACTATTATGCTAGTTTCCGGGTGTTTACCGTGTCATGCTTGGAAATAAATATATAGTACAAAAAATGCACAAAATATACAAATAAAACACGACGTTTCGCCACTAATGTTAGTGGTTTCTTCAGGAGCAAAAAGTGGGTAGAGGGGTAACCAGAAGGTCACGGTAACTCGACAAGTAAACCACGCTAGCGAAAACCTTTTGACCTGAATTTTAGTATACTGAAAGTTACTTTTGCTATAAAAAGAAGACAATATACCTCAAAACAAAACCTATAATTATTCACAGAATGTGTTTTAGAATAAAATCAGCGCAAAGTTTTCTCATTTTATTCCTGAATTAAATAGAAAATTAACTGCAAGTTATTATTGTGTCTGTATAATATCGACAACAGCTAATGAACTAAACATACATATAAAGATGTATGTTCTAGAAAATGATCAACTGACACTTTTCAACAAACTTTAATGTGCACCGCACGTTTATGTTTGTAAAAAACCACTAAATCTCCAAATACTTTAAATCCATTGTAGTATGTTAAACAGCGTAAAGTCAATGACCTAGTAAAAACAACCGAATCGCCTCAAGCAATGACATTGTGTATAACAAGAATTTTAATAATGTATGCATTCGAAGTGAGGTTACACCTTTAAACAGAAATTTACTTATTGAATAATGCAAATCGTTACTCCCCGAATTTCGCTCTTTGTTTGAAATTTCCAACAATAATGGCCCAGCATACCTACCTTGCTTGTAGCATTGCCCAAAATACACCAGAATTCCTGGATATAGTGGCCGGTGTAGAACACAACGTTAGATAATTTCCTTGACCTGTCCATATCATAGGCGCACCGATGCCAATAACAACGCTTGCTACATACAATAACCAAGTCCTTGGTACCAAAAATGATAAAATAAATAAGACGTATGTTACCGAACCGAAAACCATAGCAAATTTCGGTCCAATAATACTGATAACGGATGGTGCTGACCAATTAAGAACAGCAAACACAGCGTAAATGATTGCTAAACTTGTATAGCCATCTCCAGTAAAATTGGGATCTTCGTCAGAGATGTTTTGGAGAATAGTTTTCTGAAAATTATAAATAATAACTATTAATCATGAAAACTATACTGAAATATAATTGTTGGTAGAACAATGCTTGTAACAATATTAACTAATCAAGTTTAGTTTTAAATATTTTACAATTTATGTCATAATCATACCTAAGTTCAATAATTACATAAAGAAATTCCACTTATGTATCATACATATCAATTTGTATTATGTATGAATATATGAAATGATACGTATGTATGTATGTACATATATCATAGAACAAAACTGTGTTTCTTGTGAGCTCCATATCCTTACAATTGGACAATCTGCTTGATATTTATAAAATATCATTTTGTGATACTCTTTACAGTAACGGCAGAAGAATTTAAACACTATTTATTCTAATGTTGATTGAAGATACCGTCTTTAAACAACTATTTCACGTAACTATTATTTGGTTAAATGAGAGAGATAAATTAACAAACAATAGTGTTTGGAGTTGATTTTGTTCAAAGGAAATATGTACTATTTGTCCAAAAAGAAATTAATCACCTGTTCTGGGGCGAGCAGGGAGAGATTTATCCCTTGCCGACGATTAGTCTGGGGGACTGTATAACGATAATCCTTAGGCAGGTAATAAAATAACGTGCAATGAAGTATACGTCATGCACGTATAAAATTGTTCGATTTTCTATATTGTCTTTCGTGATAATAGTATAGTATGGTGTTATTTATAGTTTTATTTTCAATCTTTAGGAAACTATATTTTTAATTTAATGATTATACTTTCAAATTTCGGATCAGAAATATGAATCTTTATGTTTGAGAAGATCTGTTTAAAATTTTAATTGAATAGTGAATGTATTTTTATTATAAAGTTATGAAAAATAAATATATTAATAATACAAACGTATTATTTTCTGTCTGGCTGGAAATTACTTCAAGGACTATAATGAAGGACAGAACTTCTAAAGAAAATGAAGGAGAAGAAAAGAATAAAACATTTCTATTAGATTAAAAAACAGAAAAAAGAAACTATTAAATATATTCTCAAAAAAATATTCAAATAATATGGTTATAAGTCTAATTTCAGAAACAAAAATAAAATATTACAAAATCAAAAATTAACTATACAAATATTAGTTAAGTAACAAACACCGTGTATCGACGAACGTTCTTGTTTATTCAAATAAAATAAAATAACTATCGCACCCCACATAAGAAAACAACAATAATAATTTCTATCCACCCTCTCGCTGTCGAGAATAGATGTATTCTTTCGTACTGAACGAAGTGAATGGTGAATATGTTCAATTTGACGATGTTCTTTCGAAGTCGTTCAGTTCCCCCACCTTTCCCTAAATAACTGATTGCATTCACTTTATGTGATTTTACAATTTCGTTAGATCACAACAATCACATTTATATTTGCATTTTGCCGCCTATAATCCTAACCTCAAACAACAAGAGAAACTAAATTAAAAATATGTCGAAAGAAGTAGTTGCGTATTTATACGATCCCGAAGACGACAAGATTTATTCCATTTTATTTCCAGTGAATTTTATCGAATTTTACGACATAATTTTGATTTTGAAAAAGTTAAGATTTTAAAAAAGGAAAATAGAAGAGATTAATATATGAAATGATATACATACATTAAAAAAGAAAATAACGCGGTCAATTTTAGAACAGATATTGAAAATTTAAGTATATTATTTATAATAATTTAATCACCTAATCACGCCTGAACTTTATCAAATTAAGCTTTTGACTAGATTTTTTGCCAAGGCTTTTCCGTAGTACTTGAATAGAATTTTTAGAGCATGACAAAAAATATAGTGATATAAAGTTTTTTATGATTATAAAGCTACATTTAAAAAATATCTTAATTTGTCCAGGATATTGTAAACATGCAATAAATAAAAATTTTGTCCACATAAACATAACCGTCATTTATAGTCGGCAATTTTTTTATATTTGCGCAAAGACGGTAGAATGCAAGTGATTGAGGCCGTTCTTTCGATCTACATTTGATCAGTATAAGTGATTTGAATATAACAATCACTTTCAACACATTCATATTGAATATATTCACTTCGTCCAGTACCAAATAGTACGAAAGAATACACCTAATGTCTCCCTCTTCTTCTCTCTCCAGGTTTCGATTCGCCCCGAGAAATACTACTCTGTTTAAATATAACCCGAATTATCTAATAGAAACGAAATAATACCTATACCGCAATGAAATAATCTCTTTCTTCTATATCCGTTCCATATTTAAATGTTGTCGCTTATCTGTAAGTAATAGCCGCCTTAGGGTTTGTTTACAATAGAGCTGCTATCCGGATCCGGATAATTTTGGATCCGGATAATTTACTATCCGGATATCCGGATCTGAGTGCTATCCGGATCCACTATCCGGACCCACTATCCGGATCCCCTATCCGAAACGTCGGATCCGGATCCCCTATCCGAAACCTCGGATCCGGATTTGCTATCCGAAACCTCGTATCCGGATCTGCTATCCGAAACTTCACATCCGAATCTACTATTGAAAATCATCAAATTTGATTCTGTATGAGGTTTGTATCAATAAGATTATTTTTTTCGCGAGTTCTTGCTAACATTAAAAAAATAGTAAAGAAAAAATATCTTGGGTTCCAACATTTTGCTTTGTAAAATAATAAAACAAATACTATAAGTAGCTAATAGATATTGTATGTTGTATGTACAACGTTTTAAGAAGAAAATAACTACTTTGTTGGTATGTTAAATAAATAAATAAAATAAAAAATCGGGAACAAAAGGTATTTGGTCTGAAGAGAAAACACAAACATAAGGTTTTACTAAATAAATAAGAAATATGAAGTAATAATTTTAAAGCACAAATCGGTTAATTCCAAACAAAAAAAAAGTTTGCACTGGGAACCTTTCTGTTCAATCCAGGTTTAGGATAGCGGATCCGGATCCAAAGTTTCTGATAGCGGATCCGGATCCGAGGTTTCTGATAGTGGATCCGGATCCGAGGTTTCTGCTAGCGGATCCGGATCCGAAGTTTCGGATAGTGGATCCGGATCTGAGGTTTGGATAGCGAATCCGGATCCAAGGATTCGGATATCCGGATAATTTTGGATCCGGATATCCGGATCTTAATTTTGCCGGATATCTGCAGCACTAGTTTACAATACGTACTGTTGACCAATTTATTGTTGTATATTCTTTTCGTTCAAAGTTGGTACGGGGACAAACTTTTATGGCTTTTCGATTCAATACATTTCGGACAGATAGTACATATGTGTACATGTAAATTATTAAACGAATAGTATTTCTATAAAAAAGATTTCTTTTTATACTCTAAAGTACATATTGTATAGGGACAGTTGAGTTTTAAATTGTGTTGAAATAAAAAACAACTTTAGTTAACTAACTTATATAAAATTGAGGAGCGGTTAATAAAAGTAATATATTTTGTTGTAATTTTAAGTAGCACTATTTTTTAAAAATAGGTATAAAATAAGATAAGTAAAAAAGGTCATAGAAATACATATACAAAATAAGAAAGGCACTTTAAAGCCTGGTTTACATAAGAGAGTAACTTGCGATAAAACTTGCGAGAGTAACTTACGCTACCGTTTACATTGAACCAATTTATGTACGCAATTTTCTATCGCAAGTGCTGTACAGATAGAACTTGCGCCAGTTATTGCATGCGCGTTACACGGGATATATATTTTAGTCTAGCAAAACGTTGAAGAAAAAAGGCTAGGGAACAAATATAAGTCAAAGAATGGATAAACAGAAGACCTGCCCTGCATTACGGGCCTCTTTCACCGCGACCTTCCCGGTCTACTGTGATCCCCAGTAATCCTAGAAGGCGCCCTCTATCTTTGCCCTCTTTATAAGGCTTAACGTCCTTGAGAGCGGCTACTGTACTGTGGGATACTCTGTAGCCAACACTAGAAACCTTGTCCTTGCCAGGCCACGCAATGGCACATCACATGGACTGGGGTTTCTTCCCCCTCCTTGCAGAATCTGCTATGGCATCATCCGCTAGCCCTATGTTGTACATATGCCTATTTAGTCTACAGTAACCTGTTAACAGACCTACAATTATTTTGACGGATTTCTTGTCTTTATCTAGCAGGTCTCTAGTGAATTCAGACGTCTGTTCTCTTGGGAACTACTTTGCCTGTCTTTGTCCTATTGATCTTTGCCACCATTCCCTGGACTTTATTATGTATCCATTCGTTGATGGGCTTTCTGATTTGTGATTTGGTAGTGGCGAAGAATACGCCACACCCGACGAATTGCCTTGACGAACCTTGTCTGGCCAGATCGTCTGCCGCCTCATTTCCCTTCACGCCCTCGTGACTGGGAACCCAGGCCAAAAGTTTCCTTTGGGAACTCACCTCGTTTACGGCATTCACACAGTCCCAAACCAGTTTGGAGTCAACACTTGCTGAACTAATCGCTTTAAGTGTTGCTTGGCTGTCTGAGAAGATAGCGGCGCTTTTACCGAACTCTTTCCGAAAGACCGTTGTGTCCTTGCTGAAGCTTATCGAGAGAACCTTCCGAGTTTCCCGAGTTTCCCGAGCTTTCCTCCGTATATACCGGCTCCTACGTCATGTTCAGTTTTGAAGCGTCTGTATACCAGTTCCTACCAGTTACCCGTAAGGGGTGCCTCCTTAAGTTCATTCATTAGTTTTTGATATTCAGCACCGTGCTTACTTATCGGCGCTTGTTTATACGGCAATCTGTATGCTGCGGACCTCGCAGTTCCTTGAATGTAGATATGTAGGGGTGACAGGTTTAGGATAATCTCCAACGCCTCCCGCCGGGTGGGAGCCGACCTCATCGCGCCGGTGGAACAAGATAGTCTCTGAACTTCACCCATACTACTGCTCCGTAGGTTATCATGAGTCTGACTACCCTTGTGTAGTACAACCACAGAGTCATTTTGCGGCTGAGGCCCCAGTTCCTCCCGCAAAGCCTTCTGCATCTTCCTATGGCAATGATGGCCTTGTTGGTTGTTTTTTGAATGTGTGTGTTCCATGTAAATCTTTGATCGAACCATACCCCAAGGTATTTTGCCTCTTTGACATATGGAACCGCAATTCTATTAAATGAATTAAGCAGTGAAGATACAAGTACATACATTCAAAAATTTTCTGCGTATGTCAGAAAACGATTTTATTTTTTTATTTCAAATAGTTTCGGATAAAATAGCAAAAGTGGATACAAATATGCGTGTATCTATCAAACCAAGAGAACGATTAGCAGTATTTCTTTTTCGTTTGTATTAAATTTTAAGACTAAGTATACATACGATATACATATTTTAATGTTTTTTGTTTTTTGACACGATTCCTTATAATCCCTCCTTCATAATTCGGGAAAACCTTTAAACATATTTATTAAAGCAAATGTTTTATCTCGTAATCAGACATATTTTTCTTCCATGTTTGCTATATGGTGCTTTCCACTTGCTCACTGAACTTTCAACAGAATTGAAATAAATTTTAATTTCTTAGAGCGCTCTCCCGACTTGTTTAGACACGCAAGCTATTCTCGCCGTAAGTACTTTCCGCCACTTTTGCGACTTGCTGTGAGAGCACTATCAGACACTGTTTACACATGCAATATATTTTAGAAGTACTCTCGGACATCAACTCGTGGTAGATTCACTTGCCCGGGCACACTAAGTTTGAAATTGAAACATTAAGAAAGGTGCGGTATATTAGTACCTACCTATGTATGAATCGGACAAAAACTGTTGGAGTAAAACGGTATAGTTTGTATTTATTAAACACAAATCTATTACCCAAACTCAACGCCTATTTTGTCAAGATTACTACTCACGATATTCGTGCCCAATTTGTTATTACAGATTGGGTACAGAAATTGCAAAGTCATTAATTAGTAGTAAAAGGATCGACCCAAAAAAGGGCAAAACTTGCATATGGTGTGATTAATGAACATCAAACAGAGACCAATATAATGCTCTTGCGCAATATCTTACCGAACATTCTTTTCCCGGTGGACAGCATATAGAAGAATTCTTAAAGTAGGTTTGAAAAATCGATGTACTGCAAAGAAGTTTGTACTAACTGATCGGCATAAGGAGAAGCGCTTAGAATTTGCAAATACGTGCATACAAGAATACGGATAATGATTTTTGGAGAAATGTTGTATTTTCCAATGAAAAAACAGTTCACTCCCCACATAACGGATCAGTACGAGTTTACAGACCTATAGATTCCCGGTATTAGGCGGAATACATAAAACCTTTAGGAAAAAAGGGTACGGTATTCTCTTAGTATGTGGAGTTGGATTTCTGCAAGTGGGTAGGCGTTTGTTGGGTAATTGATCAACGACTTACAGCCTTACAATACATTAACATTTTAAATAATATAATGCTCCATCTGTGAGATAAATTCATAATGGCTTCATATTTCAGCATGACAATTCACCTGTCCACACCACGTACATTATTATAGAATGGTTTGAAAACAACAATCTCAACGTTTTGCCATGGCCTGCAAATAATCCAAACTTAAATTCAGTGGAGAATATTTGGGCATTAATAGTGAAAAAAAATTATGAAAATAATTTCATTGCTCGAAATAAAAACGATCTGTCGCTAGTAATAATAAATATCCGGGAAGATCTAGCATCTCTCATATTTTCGATGAGAAATCGTCTTCAAACGGCGATTGCAAAAGAATGGATCATGGACAAAATATTAATTTTATTTATGGAATTTGTTATAACCTGTATTTATAAATTTAATTAAATTTTGTATTCATGGATTCACTCAATAAAATTTATTCAATTGACAGTTTTAGTACGTCAATTGAAAAGTATAATTTACATTAGGTAATTATTTGAAATTTTGACAAACTAACAAAAACCGTGTCCACTTTCATTTGCTCCCGATAGTACATATGTATATGGTAATATCAAAATTACTAAGTAGGACATCATTATCTTCTCTCATACAAATTCTTCACAGAAACGTGACCCCTTGAAAACTTACGAGAAAACTTCATACAAACTACTTTAACAAACTGATCACGTAGGTTGCGATGAGGTGAAAGGTAAATCTATGATGATGAGGTAAGGAAAACTATTGAATTAGTATTGTTCAGTGTAGTCGATATACAATTGTGTAATAAATTTTTGTATTAAGAATTGAGAAACTGTTCACTTCTTAGAGCTCCTTAACTATGAAAATTAGAACATAAGCTCATACGATGTCTTCTAGCCGGAAGGGTTTCTCATACAAGCTGGCTAAGTTTTTGTGGCTTATTATAACTTATCCTGTATATCTACATACATACATGCGCACCGCACCTCATTCTCGCAAAATATAGCCCATTAATTCACACACATACGCTTAAATATGTTAAAATTATGCAGTTGAAATGTTGTAGTTGTTATAACACTGTTATTAGTATTTCATCAGCATTGATACGCAAGTGAAAGCAAAAATGTTCAAACAAATTTATTAGCGCCTCGACCTTTACATTTATGCAAGAGATGAATGAAAGTGTTGAAACGGAAAGTTATTTTAACCATCTTTATCTAACTATTTCATAGTAAAAAGTTGTTCTCATTGAAGCCTACATAGTAACCTATATAGTACCTGTTACATATGTAAACTATTCTAGTTTATCGAGATGTAGGTATGTATAAATCTACCAACCTATGCAAAAAATAAACTTCTATGTAGTAATAGATTTGTATCTATTGTTTTAGTAAGAAAAGAGATAATACTGTAATATTTATTGTAACTAAAAATCACATATGTAAATTGTAGTTTGCACAACTTCACTAGTAATAAATACGCCATAAAAAGATGATACTACTTTTAAATACAGAACACACAATTTTTATATATGTAAACAATAACTTAAAACTAGGCCAAGTTTAACTTCTTCTACGACGAAATTTCAATCGTCATCTCATCACAATGATGTGTGTTACAATAACTTTCTATTGCTTTTATGTTCGTAAAATTTGTCGTAATATCACTTCAATCTATTATGTTACATTAATTTTCTTTATATTTTCTGTTACTAGTTACGTTTGGCACAAATGCATGCTTTTAATTCTAGATCTCTACATATACGAATATCTAAGATTTCCTCTCAGTGCTAATACGCACTTTATGTGTATGTACATATTACATTCTTTACAAGATGTAAAGCGATGGACCCATTGATATTTTAATCATTTTAATAAGTTAAACGATCATATATCAAACGCTATTAAATTAAAGAAACATGTAACACAAACAACAATAATTTTGAAAGAAAACATGACGTTCAAGAATTCTACAAACCACAATAAAGAGAACTACTCTAATTATTTTTAATAGATAGTGTTACCTCATATCTTTCATATCTATCTTTAAGCTACAGACTACAATCGACAGTCACTATAGATTATGTAGGACGTAAAATAATGCAACAGTAAACTGAAGTACACTTTGGTTAAATTCTAAAGTAATTACAATATAAATAAACTCCGTGCATTGTTGTGGTAATTAACTGAAAGCCAATTATATTAATGTTGCAATAATTTGTAATAGTATTTCAGTAATAATAAATAGTATTTCAGTAATAATAAATAATAAAGTGGATTTACGACAACATTCTAAAAGTATAAATAGGAATAATTTTCAAATCACACACAGTCGCACTGACGTCATGCGCGGCTTTGACGATATTTGGTTTTGAAACGAGCATACCTCTATACCGGGTTCTTTTTTTATTGTTACACATACCCCCTATGTGTAACATTAAAAAAATAATTGTCAATGCATTGGCAGAATAGAAGGCAACCAGTCATACACTCATGTGTTGCCGTATGAGAACCATGCGTGTCTTAGTTTAACGAAAAGTTCTTGATGGTTTTGTATTTTATACGGCTTGTATCTGAATTCTTTTAGGGTTTTATACACCGAACTGTATAATTTTCCGAAATGCCTAGCTACATTTATGAGTGATCCTACAGGCCGTTCCTCTACATAACATAGGATATTTAGCTTCATGAGCTCTGTTAAAATATGATTGGGTCTTTTTCTTTTTTTTGTGTGAATTTAAAACACAACCATCTGTTTTAAATTTATTAAAAATATTTAAAATTGGTTTCGGACAAGGTATAGGTCGGTCTATCAGGGTAATTTACCGCAAACATGTCTCTAAATCGCCTTAAGCTATTATTTTTCTGGTACCACATTACCATTGCCACTTTTTCATCTTTGTTGTATTTATTCATTGTTTAAATAAATTATTATTAATTTTCAATACAATGTAAAATACGTGAATAACAATTTTGAAATATTTGACATAAAAAAAATGTTTTCTTTATTCCATGGTAACGATGGTAACGATTTAAGAATTAGATCTAATGTATGTATTTTTGTTTTTGATGTATAAGTGGTTGCCTACCATGCTGCTAATGGATTGACAATTATCTTTTTATGGTTACACATAGAGGAGGTGCATATGTGTAATAATAAAAAAAGAACTCGGTATGTGTATCCTGCTTCAGTCTATGTATACTGCTAGCGCCTGTTAATGGTTGGTTGTTAATATGTATTTATTTAAAACGAAGTAGGCAATGACTGACAGGTATGCACTGGGATTAAAATATTGCATTGTCGTCTTGCTTAGGGACACGTACTGTGGATAATAATA
>SMLS01070125.1:0-43078 GCA_004785975.1 Popillia japonica
TTGCTTAGATAGCAGATTCGCTATATAGTAGTTTATAGATATATGGAGATATAGAGTAGGGAGAATGCTCGCATAACATGCGCGAATGTCTAATTTTGAAAGTCGCCATTTTTACCCTTCATACTACCAACTTACTTGGAATTCAATGTTGCAAACCCGTAGACTTAGCATTCCCTACAGAATAATGGTATGAATAGTTTGTTCTAACCCATGGTTTTATTCAATTAAGTAATTTTCAATTGAACAAGCATAGCTATTGACTCAAATTATTAAAATAATACATATAATTCAAGTGTATTATATTTAATTTTCCTAAAAACTTTCAAAATATTTGCTTTAGACTTAAAAATTATCAATTGCAGTACAGTACAATCCCGGTATTTCGCCCCCTATAATTTGTAAACCCCGTTTATTCGTAATATATTGGCTATCCTCTAAAAAAATTCTGATAAATCGGAAAAAACCAATGCATTTCGGGCCTCTCGGTTATTCGTAATAGTATCTCTATTGAAGTTATTGTAAACGTCTTATAATTCGTAACAGCCTGACGCTCCCTTTGGTAATTCGTAATATTTTTCACCTTAATATGTATGTATATATTATATATATATATATATATCTTATTTAAGTATTGAACGTAACATGTATGCATAATAAGATATGTATGTATGTATTGTAATTAAAAAAATGTGTTTTCTAATAAATCACGTTCTGTCTATTAACCATATCTATACATATTTTTCTGATTTCTATCCCTCCCTCATTGGTTTTACATACTTAATTTCGTTTATTCAAAATCCTGATAATTCGTAAGAATAAACGAGTCCGTTGGCATTACGAGTTATCGAGATTTTACTGTATTATAAACATTAGGCATACGATATTCTACTACTTTTAAACCACTCTTGCAATAACCTTCCTGTAAGAAAACGTAAGTAAAATTAAGAAATCATGTATGTATAAAATCAAATGATGAAAATCCTCTCTAAAACGCTTACGTTCTTACACGATCTTACAGTAGACGTGATGTTAAACAAATTCAAATGAATAACTGAAAATGTAAATGTAACCTCAAAAATAATAAATTGTTTTTCGTAAATTCAAAAACAAGCCGAAAAAAGTTATATATGCGTAACCTAGGTAACACAAACTAAATCAAAATTTAGCTGCGCTGTGGTTTATGCGCATCCTTCCTACTCTTATCTCTCTGATTATTTTGTAGGGAATATTTCATCTATGGGTTTACAACCTTAAATTTTAAGTATGTTGGTAGTCTGAAGGTTAAAAATGGCGACTCCCAGTGTGTACATCAAAATTTGGATGCGCAGTGGTTTATGAGCGTTCTCTTTACTCTATATCTCTGGGTATAGTATATCTAGTGACTAGTGGCTTTAGTACGCCGTAAAGTCACTAGATATACTAAGTACCGCAGTATACGTCCATTTTGGGTCCAAACGAGCGCGGTAAATTTGAATGTATTTTTCGTATTTCTGAAAGTGTGCTACACTTTCGGAGTTAACGAAGGCAGTTCATTTGGTGATATTGAAATGGATAAAACTGTATCCAGTCTCTTTGCCCGGAAAGTGTGAAGTTACGTTAGGCCTGTTTAGATATGAATAAAATGCATACAAGTTTTATAAAGAATTTATTGGATATTATAATATATGTATGTACAGTGCCCGTTAGCCAAAATGTCATGTGCCTCGCCGTACGCTGTACAGTCTATGTCAGTCAGAACTTCGGCTGCGGTCGGTATATAAAAGGTCATTGCATGTCTTAAACACAGCTTTGATGTCTAAATAACTCTTGTGAAATATATTTAGAGTGATAACTAATAATATCACATGAGAATAAATACATCGCTTCGTATCCAATACAATGTATTAGAAAGTACTATAAAGAAAATGTTTGCTGTTATTAAAATGTTTGCTAATTATTGGGTAAATAAGAAATTTTAATTTCTAAATAATCCTTTATTCATCATTTGACATTGACAAATCACTCATTTGATATTATGAAAACATAATACAGTGAAACCTGCCTAAGACGGACCCTTGATAAAACGGAAAACTGTTTCAGGCGGAAAATTTTCATAGTCCGGAATCGTCCTCGTAAAAAAACATAGCAACTGTACCTCTTTAAAACGGAACCTGTTTAACGCGAAACCGTACTAATAAATTTAGACCAAAAAGTATTGTGAACCTCCATAAAACGGAATCGGTTTTCACCATAAATAACAGAGTTTACATACTTCAAATGACCGGCAACGATCCTTGGCTTGATTTACGATTAGAAAACTGACCATTTCTGACGGCCACCTATGAAGGAAACACTTTGTCTATTGAAAAATGTATCACGTGTGGATTACTAGTTAAAACGACTCAGTAGGAAGACGGAATACAAAGGGAATACACATAGTTTTGCACACATGTTCGATCTTTTGTCGGACGTTGATAAAGTAACGTTCATACATACATATATTTATATCAATAAAATAAAATAGGTATGTATGTATAAATGTGTTCCTTTTTCTGCAATATGATCTAGATACTTGCCTATTTTGTCTTAGAACTTTAGCAAATTCGTTAAAATTTTGGAATTTCACGCGTTGGTATGCTTTAGATTGGACGGTTGAATGAAACATTAGAATTTCATATTTTAATACATATGTATAATAACCTGAGTAAAACGGAAACCTGTGTATAAAGGAAAATATTTTGGTCCCAGTCGATTCCGTTTTAAACAGGTTTCACTGTATATGCTATTTCGATTATTGTGTTTCAACAGCTTCTTACGGCATTTGGTACAATTAATAATCTGCTACGCTTATTTATTATTACTGAAAGATTGATACAGAATATATTTGAAAAATTCTATTTAAAATTATATACATATATTATATACATATTAAAATTATATTTATAAGCTACTGCAATATATCTAAATCCTTGTCAAATATTACTAGTGTACATAACTAAATAATACATATGCGTATTAAAAAATATAGTCTTCGTACAATAAAACATTATAAAAAATATAATAATATTAATATACACATGTAGAAATTTCAACACAATACATAAAAACATAAAACATGAAAAGATTTCTAATTACATCCCGCACTTTTAATATTTTGGACAGCATCTATTGTTGGCTAATAAACAGTCTTGTAGTCTTCTTTGCATCGAATTAACTAATTTTTCACAAAACTCTTGTCCCCGAAAATTTTCCCATACGGTATTTGCATGTCTAGGAATGCAGTCAGTCGGTTTTCTTCTTCACTCATTGTCCACATTCTGCCCATCGCCCATATTCTCAATTGGTTTGGATGCGGTGATCTAGCCGGCCAGTCCAATGCAACTATGTATATCATTTCTGTCTCTAAACAATTCATAAACTACTCTAACTGGATTGGTGACTTATCTTGGATAATTGTTATTTGTTCCATTTCGTCCTCCAGGTAAATATTGCGTACTGTTGGTAAAACTACCTATTCTAATACGCGGATATAAATATTGGAAGTAAACCACGGCTTCGGCATGCCTTTACTAGTACGGCAGCTAGCAACGTTTAGAAAACAAGAATTTCAGGTCAGCTAATTTTTTGATATGTTATCCTTATTGCTCCTTCGGTTAGAGTCTGAGCCGTTTGGCTGGCGGTAGCGGTTGCTTATATTAGTGCGCAGCCTACCTGTACAGGTAATAATCCTAGATTTTAAAAGAATGTTAAGAAGTGTAATTTTTAATTTTGTCACTTTGAATAGGTTTGCCTGACATACATTTTTTATTGCCAGACATTTTTATCATTGCTAATTACATGCCAGACGCGAATTTTCTCTTTTTTTAAATAAAAAATTCAAAGTATTTTATAATGTCTGGCATTTAAATATTATCTTATTTACGGATAAATAAATCTAAATTTAATTTGCCAGACGTTAATTCAGTTGTTTAACTTTAAATAAACACGATAAAGTGTGGCAGTATGATAGTATCAGAGAGAGACAGATGCAGAATCTATTGCCGAGAATGAGACAGAAAACAATCACAAAGGTACATTACTTATTCTTGCTTTAGTGAGTACAAATTTCGATACATATACATATAAATATTTTAACATAAAAAAACTAAAATTAAAATAAGACTAATTTAGAAAGGAGATAATGAAAAGTACATCATTGAAGTTTAAAAAATTACATTTTTAATCAAATATTTTTTGGTCACTATACGCGAATTACAAATAATTAATATTAAGTTATAATTTTTTTTTATTCTATAATAGTGTCACAAAAATGACACATTATGATGATAACACGTTGACGTTGGCATTGGAGTGAGTGGAAATGTTAAAACAACTTTCTCGATGTGTGATTGTTTTCTGTCTCATTCTCGGCAATAGATTCTGCATCTGTCTCTCTCTGATACTAGCGTCATACTGCCACACTTTATCGTGTTTATTTAAAGTTAAACAACTGAATTAACGTCTGGCAAATTAAATTTAGATTTATTTACCCGTAAATAAGATAATATTTAAATGCCAGGAATTATAAAATACTTTGAATTTTTTATTCAAAAAAAAAGAAAATTCGCGTCTAGCATGTAATTAGCAATGATAAAAATGTCTGGCAATAAAAAAATTATGTCAGGCAAACCTATCCAAAGTGACATAATTAAAAATTACACTTCTTAACATTCTTTTAAAATCTAGGATTATTACCTGTACAGGTAGGCTGCGCACTAATATAAGCAACCGCTACCGCCAGCCAGACGGCTCAGACTAACCCAAGGAGCAATAAGGACAACATATCAAAGAATGCTCTCTCAAAAACGTTGCTAGCTCCTATACTATACGTTAACTCTGGCTTAAGAGCGGGCTTACAGGCAAGCAAACCGATGTGGTTTAATCCGCGGCCGAATAGTACTGACACTACAATTTATTCCTGTTTGCTCCAGTATACGTGTTGACGTTGTAAAAGGTCTTTCTCGAACAAGGCGAACAATGTTTTTCTCGTTCTCCAATAAACTCTGCATACGCTACCAACAATTAATGCAATCACACTGATAGAAAATTATTAGGAATCTTTACCTTACGCATTCTATATCATAGGTCTATGCAAAATGCAAAGATTACATAGCAGATCCCTTATTTTATAGGATACGTTTGGAACATTCCATAGAAAATGTGCCAATATGAAACATACTCAACTTAACCCCTAATTGATCCTTTAACGACACTTTAAAACATGTAAGTATAAACACAAGATATAAATTTAAGTGTGTATTAATTCCCACTACGAATTCAACAATTAGACATAATGAAGAATGTTGAAATATAATAACCGAAATAGTAGGTATATATTATGTTTTCATACAATTTAATAAGCCATTGGCTATGTTAAATTATAAATGAACACTTACTTAGAAATTAAAGTCTCTTACGCAATAATTTTGAAATATTTGATTTTTCAAGATTACTAGATAAGTATCTACGAATCTCTACATGGCAAGTTTTTGTCAATACATAGTTCGAATGAGCGTTAGTAGAAATATTTTGAAAATGACATAAATATTTATTGTGCAGAAAACTGATATAGAGACAATTGAAATTTCTATATTCATATATTATTATTATATTTTGTATAATGTTATACCAAGACTGTATTCCTATGAATATGTATATGTATTTTTAGTGATGTTAACTAATATTACTTGACAAGTAATATGATACATATATATATTGCATTAGCTTATGAAAAAATGTTTCAAATACATTCTGTATCAATCTTCCAGTAATAATAAACTACTGTAGCAGATATACTATTATTAATTATATCACAACATGTCTAAGATATATTATTTTATTTATAATGTTATTCAGAAATTAAAATTTCTTAATTGCCCAAGAATTTCGAAATATTTGCTCCTTAATGAATATTAATATATAATTATTTCCGAATATTTAAATGGAAAGTTCTTGTAAATAGTTGAAAACAGCATTTATAAAAACTTGCAAAGTTGTAAATAAAACTAATATAATACGTATATAACTTCTCCCGCCAGTTGTAATATTTAACTTGGGAATGCTTTTGTGTCGGATAAGTATTTAAATTAATAAAAAAGTTGCTACGAACATGCATAAGAAAAGAGAATATCCAGAATTTTGTAATACATTGCATTCCTTACATTTATAAAATCATAGAAATATACGTTAGTCTGCTTAACGTGAGTGTACTGTTTGGATACGAAGCGGTGAATTTATTCTCACATAAATAATATCATCCTAAATATATTTCATAAGTTTTATTTAAACACCACAGCTACTTTTAAGACATTCGATGACCTTGTATTTACCGACTGCACCCGATGTTCTAACAGACATAGACTGTGCAACGTACTGCGAGGGACATGACATTTTGGCTGACGGGGACTGTACATATTGGAGAACATTATTAACAATAATTTCTATTTATCTTAATATGTACATATAAGTGATTATACACATACAAAAGTAATAAGAGAAAGGATGAATTTACTCAATCTTACAATCAAAATTACAAAAGTATTACATTTATAAAGTCTCTCATAAAAATAACCAAGAGCTAGCCGATAATAATAATAAATTTAGGTCAACGTTTTCTTCATCATCGTCGTTCGCTGTTTTTTCTAATTCATTAATCGAATCACAATACTGCAGCATATATATATAATACCTGTACATACATTTTAAACCCTTTTTCTGACCTGTTTGTACGCTGAGATAAACAATATGCAGGCATTTTGTTGCAAATGGAAACTAATAAAATAAAACTCACTTAATCAAATCACCACTAACAAAGCACAGACTGAAAGAAAAAATCAGTGAAAAGAAACACTCAAAATTAAGGTTATGTGTGTTAAGAGGCTGTCAATACGAGGTAAATATAACCGCCATTTTGGGTCCAAAATGTACTTCTCTCTCTAACACAGGTGCGTTACGTATTGAGTTAGTATATCTAGTGACTTTAGTACGCCGTCGTACGCAGTAAGTGCGCAGGTGCGGATGCTCATTAACAGGATTTGCTGCATGCTGTTTTGACAGACATCCGTTTACTCTCCATTATTGTTTTTGTTGTTATCGGTCGTAGACATCTTTTCGTAGTGTTAGTGTGGTTAGTGCGTTATTTGAATGATAAGCTATAATTCTTTTCGCTGTATCTAATATTTTCATAGCGTTTGGGTAACACAATAACTATTTCTATATCTTCATAGCGTTTGTGTAAAAGATATAGTATAGTTGTTATTAGGTATAATTACCTATACATACCTTTTCATAGCGTCAGTGTAAAAAATATTGTAGTTTTTCTATCTTTTCATAGCGTTTGTGTGACAGATATTGTAGTTTTTCGTAGTTCTTCTATTGTCTAATACCCGATATAACCTATTAAGTCTTAAAATTGTACACTAGTTTCAAGTTCATTTGTGTACGTAATAAATATATTTTGCAAATATAATGTTTTATTCAACATTGTCTGTTTCCCGCATTTACAATTATGTATATCCAAAAATATACAGTCCGGTTAGATGTCACTACCGAATCAAATGAATTAAACTGGTTTACACAACTAAGGTCACTTCTCGCAAGGTATGATATAGTTATGCCCGAACTTAGTATGTTGTCTAAAGCCGCCATAAGAGGTATTACCGATAAAGTAATTTCGTTCAATAGGAATAAAGATTTAGTAACTGTGAATAACTGCAAATTTAACGACTATTATAAGTATATTGAAAAAACATTTAATACCGAAAACTACCTTCTAGAAAGACTCCCAATAGCCAAAGTTAGAATGATAGCGAATATAAGAATGACCAATAAGCATAATGTCTCCATCTATTATAAAAACCTGAAATACCAGTGGAACGCGACAGAAATTTGCATGAATTGTAACCTTCAGGAAGACGAAACCTTGCATCATTTTTTGTTCCGCTGCCCATTATATCAGCAATTCAGAAATTTTTACTTGAATACACATTTGCCAACAGCGGATGGGGATGTGGAAAATCCAGAGATTTGTAGTTGGATGAGTAATCTGAATTCAGTCAAGGTCAATAACATCTTTTTCTTTATGGTGGAGAGTCTGGCCTTGAGAAGTTTCTCCATAAGCGAATAGAAAAAATATTTCTAAAGTGTCTATGTAGACTGGGATTTGCATGTATAGCATAGCACAGCGTTTTGTATTCTCCTCACTCAATTTGTATGGGATCCACGTATCCCTTTAGCAAATAAATAAATAATAATAATAATAATAATTGTACTATAAAGAAATGTATATTACTTTATTTAACTTGAAATACACAAAATTTCTTAGACGTTTAGATACATATAACCCTTATAACTAACTGATATAACTAGATATAGTAACACATATTTACGAAAGAATTTCCTTTCTTTCTAAACAATCTCCCAAGTAAGACTCCATATGTTGAACGTAACTAAAACAGTGTTGAGCATTTATAGATTCAGAAGATGTATGTACAGGCTGATACAACTCGTCTTCATTGCTTGGTTGCGATCTTTTGATGCCGTTTTTCCATTGACTAAATAACTGTTAAATAGGATTCAAAAATGGACCATATGGTGGTAGGTAAATGGGATGGTGACCATGATTTCCAATAAGAGTCAATATTTCAATGGTTTTATGAAATCGCGCATTGTCCATGACAAAGTATGCCCCTACGATATTGTCTCTGTGCAAATAATCAATAAGCGTAACCAAAAATTCTGCAAAATGTTCTGCGTTGTAGGCTCTATTTTGTACTTGAAAGATATAGAGTGAATTTAAATTCATTGCAGCTGCAATAGAATAATTACGTCCACGAATCTGAGCTTTGTGTAAGTAAGCTGGTGTGTTTTTCGTTGATCTGCCACGAGATACTCTTGAATAGATTTGGATACCAAACTCATCAATAAAAAATATCTTATCTCTCTCATTCATTATCCTATTATGTTCTATAGCATACTCAAAGCGATTTTGTAGTATTTCAGGAGTATTTCTCCTCTCTGGTACGCACGTTACCATTTTCACTGGAGTGGAACTTCTTTATCGCCCTATTAATAGTCGATAATGAAATTTGCATCCTGGGCCATTCAAGTAGACATTTGTCTCTTAAGGAACGTAATGTTTGTGTACAATCTACATCAATCCAATCGCAAATAATTTCCTTTTGTGCAACAGTTAATAATTGTTTTCTATGTCCTCCTGTTCGCTTGGTTGTTTCTCCAGTTTACATATAAACTGAATAAATTTTTGTTACAGTATTGGGTTTTACATTAAACTGATTCCCAACATCAGTAAAAGACAGTCCACGGTTTATAAAATTAATTATTAACCCACGCACATCGTTACTGATTTTTATATTTCTTCTTCGATCAGCCATATTTGTCACATTAAAGTGAAAGATAATTGACAAGTTATGAAACCTATTTGTCAAAACAGGAATCTTTGTGACAAATAGTGAAAAGCATTTGAAATAATTTGTCAAATATTGACATATGTGAATTACAATTGACAAAACCTGAAATACAATTGATATATCGGGAAAAGCGATCGGAAAACCCTGTAATATCTGTGTCCAATACTTTTATACAACTTACATGTTGCCATATTTGCCTATGTGTTTTAAAATTATGCAAGTAGACTTTCACGATCTTTTAATTTTAGGGATGGTTATGGTACAAAGAAAAAAATACCGATAATGAATGGTTAAGAAGGTGGTGGGTTCTGTGTGAGCAGACATTGAATTCATATATTGATCAAGACGACCTATCCATTCCAGAAATAACGATAGAATTACCATCAATAAATAGTGTAACAGAAATATCTACAGATGTCCGTTACGGGTTTCAGATAAATTGGTCCGGTCCAACATATATATTGAGTGCTGTCACTTCCAATATACGTTGCAACTGGCTTCAAATGCTAAAAAATGCTATATCAACTGTTGACAGTCCGTCAGCACCAGCTACTCCACGATCGTGTTTATTTTCTAGTGATGAAGAATATCGCACTGCATCGGAAGGTGGTAGGCGAGATTCTGAAGACTGGGGAGAGATACCATCATCACCACCTTTACCTAAAAACGCATTTGCCAAAGTGAAAGATAGATCAAGACAGAAAACTAAATTACCAAGGAATCAATCGCGACAATCTACTCTAGATAGCGTTTCAACAGATGAAATAGATGCATGTAAACTACCAGATGAAGTGGAAATGAAAAACTCCGTAAACAAACAAACACTGGAAATGGATGTACTTAAACAACAGTTGTCATGCGCCCTCACTGAAATGCAAAATTTAGAAACTCAATTAAGCAGGTACGAATCTCCAGATATTAACATTGTAAAGTTTTCTTCTATCAGTAGACTTCCACAAATGCAGTAAATAAGTACACATGTTACTCGAGCAATTGAATTAAAATAAGTACAACGAATTACATACGATTAATAACACATGTAAAAAATTAGTTATTTTTAAAATAAATTTAAATGTGTGTTAAATGTCGGTGTAGACTGTTAATGAAACAAATATAGAGTCTATTTCAATAGAGTTTGGCACATTAAGTCATATCGACTTGCACAAAGTGTGACGTCACACGAAAAATATACGTATTTCATAAGCGTAGATATCTAGCATTTTCGAAGGTAGTCTTCAAAGACTTTTTCTTTAACGACAACGATGCAGATTTAAAAACAAAATTGAACTCAAAAGGACGCAGATTTACAAACAAGGCCAAATTCAACACCACGATGCTAAATAACTGGAACTATGGAAAATAAAATGTCGCTTCTCGTTAAACATCCACATAGTACACGGCCGCTACTGGTCGTTGCTTAGCAACGTGGTGCGTTTGACCAAAATTCGTTCTATGCGCAGGTGACGTAATGTGCCAAACTCTATTGAAATAGACTCTAAGTGAGCAAATGCATACTAAGGCTGCGTTCCGAGACGTGCATTCGATGCGCTGCGTGCATAGAAGAACAGAGAAAATTATGTGCCTCCCGCGACGTACATTCTATGCGCTGCACGCATGGACTGCATTACCTTTTTTTCTATGCGTTGTACGTCTCATTCTATCCTCTGGCAGCGTCGCAACCTATACATAAGCTGCATATAACGTAGTATGCATAGTTCGTAACCCGGTCTAAGACACACAAAGTCACTTCGCAAAGTGGTCTTGTAAGTGCATACATATATAGTTTTCTAATTTTATATCATGCATACTTCTATTTTTGATGGCTAAAAGAGATGTATATAACGCAGCATATTAGTTGGATAATCTTTTGCGTACTTATTTACACGAATAACAACGCCAAGAAAAGTATTTAACCAACAAACCAAATGGGGTTGTATTAGAAAACTTGTACAAGTTAGTTTATTTTTTAAAGTCTAATCGAATTATCATCGACACTGTAATCTTCAATTTTCTAATGTAGCAATTTTGTTATATCAAAAAGCGCGCTCTAACGGTATCACTAAGAATTAGACATATCATAAGTAAGATGCGTTTGATGGAACATAAAATGCTTTTTCCAACGAGACCAAGTTCGTTAAAATCCGTTCAGTCGTTTAGGAGTTACAGCTGTTTATTAAAAAAAACATCGAATTACGCCCCACCACTTTGTTCTAATAGATACGTCAAAAAATGTTAAACAAAAATTACTCGAGTAAAGCCTAGCTTTAAAAGGCACACATTTTTTGGTATCATTTACTAGGTGATTTCAGTGAAAAATCACTTTAAAAGTTTAGGCGGTTACGCCCCCTGGTGATAATTTTGGAAATCTGACAATATTTTCCACGGTCTTCTTTTGACCATTTTAGTAATATCTTTTTTTCCGCAAGTTTTTCGGACGAATAGTTTCCGAGATGCAGCATTTTTCATTCTTAGCTGACCACCCGGTACATGGCTCGATTTACTCTGTGTATTAGAAACAGAAAAGGGAAACGCATTAAAGTAAATTTTAGCCTAATCTGTTCGCTCAAATTCGAGTCGAAGTCGGAAAAGGAGTTGCCTATGTTCTACTGGGCCTTCATTAATTGTTATAACAACCAACATGATACATTGGTACTACTTCAACACCATAGCCCTAGTTGAAAATAGTTTGACAGAAATTATTTTAAAATATATTTTAATTGAAATAAAAGTATTTTTTTATAAAAACAGTATTATTATTATTTCTTGGAATAATAAAAATATTTTTTTTTATTATAATGCATCATAATGTTGGTATCTCGAACACATTTGCGTGCAAAATCGGCCCATTAAAACACCGGGATGTTTTAAAGTCGCCTAGGTAACAACAAGTTTACATATGATAGTAAACAGACATTTATTGTTTCTTTTCCAAATAAACATTAGTGGTACAATTATTATTGTTGAAAATTCTAACCAGAATTTTAGCCAGAATATTCAAAATTGTTGTCCTTGGCTAATAGCGAAGTAGCATATTCAATCTAATGCAGCCAATCGTTCAACTTCCGAAGAAAACCCTCCACTCATATTGTCCATTCTAAATTCAAAAAAATTGACATAAATGTCATAGCAACCAATCAGCAATAATTGCTAACCGTTTTTATGTGCATTATTACAAATTACAACCACACGCTACTTTGTAAAATGCACCAATTCTTCTATTCTATTTGTTATTTTCGCATTGTAGTGCAGGTATAATAAAAAATAGCGTATGATATGCGTGTATAAGTGCCTTTAAAGCACTTGCGCTATTTAAAAGCCCTCCGCTTCGCGTCGTGCTTTTAAACATGTCGCGCGCGCTTTAAAGGCTTACTTATACACTTATAGTATGTATACTATTAGTTGCATGTTTATTTAATTAAAACACTAGTATTATCATTTTAATAGCATAAATTTTATTTACAATTTCAGTTTCATAGTAAACACAGTTAAAACATAAATTTTTGTTGATCTTTTTATAAGAAATGTTGGAAGTGTAGACGATTTTGCAGCAAACAAATATTCACTCTACGTTTTAAATTTTCAAAATCATTGTGCAAATCATTCTGCGTAATGTTATTAATTTCTTGCACACTTACTGCTTCTACTTATCCTTAAAAAGACACCGGAAACTAACAACCATCAAATTACTCTCTAGCATTTGGAAGCCGGTCCCTTCCGTTTCAACGGCCAGTGTTCACTGATCCGCATTGCTGCACAGTCGTATACAGGCTGATTCATTTTTCCTCACCATTGCGCTTATTATTGAAGATAGACGGTAGGTTTACATTTGGCAAAGTTGCTAAATTTTGCGGTTATTATGATTCCGAAATGAAAGTAGATTTAGAACAAATGACGTTCGAGTTATTTGAAAAAAACTGAAAAATTTTCTTATTTCGCTTGTAGCACTTTTATTTGGTCTTCCAGAGAAAAACTAAAGACAGATTCTCAAGGCCACTTTTGCTCCTTCATTTAGATAAAGGATGCATCCATTAGTGGTGCACTTAAAATTTTTATACAACGTTTCGTTTTCTTTGGATCATCATCAACTTTGTTGCTTCTTATGGACGCCATATTGGATTTTGACACAACTAGAAAGATTTTCTTTTTCTGATTTCAACCATGTATCATATGTTGAATGTGGCCTAGAGAATGTGTCGTTAGCAAGACCCAATAAAAGTGCTACAAGCAAAATAAGAAAATGAGATTTTTCAGTTTTCTCGAATAACTCGAACGTCATTTGCTCTGAGTCTACATTCTTTTCGGCATCATAATAATCATAAAATTGAGCAACTTTGCCAAATTTAAACTTACCGTCTATCTTCAATAATAAGCGAGATAGGTGAGAATCGAAAATGAATCAGCCTGTATATACCCCTGCAAAACAGCCTTCCTCTGTCAGAAGGTTCAAACAGCGAATATAATATTTAAAAACATAAAGTTCAAAGTACTTATTTAATATTTCATGTAATACTCATCGACTGCTATGATTTCTAATGGTCTTTACATTGAATTGACCAAGCTTCAACAAACGTCTGGGGTAACTTCATTCCATTTTTCATAACATCGTTGTCGAAAATCAGTCGTTGGTTCTGCAAGACTGCAGCGCCCTAATTTTAACAACATCGGATTGAAATCTGGAGACTACGCAGGCCATTCCACACTCAAAATCTCTTGATGCTCTGCTAACCAATTTCTCACGGTGACCGACGTATGTATTGGACTATTATCATGCGCTATGATTATTTCACCCCCATTTGCATATGCTAGTGGTAGAATATACCGTTTGAGGATGTCTACAAAACCGGCTGCTGTTAAAAGTGCTGCAATCGGTAATAAATCACCTATACCACGCGATGACATCCAACTCCCTCAGGCTTCACTAACTCCACCGCTAGCTTTGCTTTTCAAAACGCGTTTCTCGTGAAATCTAGTATTAGTTAGTCGATACATCCTACCGCTGTGCGGACCATTCGTGTAGAATACCTTTTCATCGCAGAACACTACATCTACCAAATTACGATACAGGCTGTATACGGCCAAATTTAACCGCTGTTGAGCATATGGCGGAAAATCTATAGCCTTTGCGGGTCTTCTGCATTTTAAGGTGTGTTCGCTCTTGCAGCATTTTAGTGGAATGAAATGAATTTTCAGATACAATGAGTAGAACCTCTTCTTCTAATGTTGGTTTCTTAGGTTGATCAATTTTCGGTCTCGTTCTTGTGTGATCTGCCCTCCTATATCGTGCATGCCAACGACACACGTCATTTTGACAATTAGTTACATTAAAATAATTTCTTATTTATAAATTCATATAATCATAAATATAAATCAATACGATGAATGAAAATTTACACGTTGCATAATATCTTTCGTGCATAGGCCTGCTTTCCATAAGCCAACAATTTCACGCTTTGTTACTTGTTGATGTATACCGGCAATCCATATTATTCATCCAATAATTCTGTAAATTGTATGTAATAGACTTTGGTATCTTTCTCCTATACATATCCTTACTGATGCAATTTCTTTCTTAATTATATAAATACTTCGAAATATGTATAGTGCAATTGTATGCGATAGCAGTTTTTAACTATATTTTTTCAAAATTTGTTAAGATACCGTTACTACCCTTAATTAATATTTGTTGTTAATTACTATCACTCAAGTGTTACTTGAACAAATTGAATTATAAATATACTTCAGCTTGTTGTAAAAGTTAACATTACTTGCAACATCCATATAATCAGTTTTGAGTATTAAAGTATTTTTCCAAAAAAGTAGAGCAGCTGCTCGAATTTAGAGCAAACGGATAGGAAGCTTAACAATAGAGAATGCCTTTCTCCTTTATTCTAAATTCAAAATTTTTATGTAGTAATTCGTTTCGTTGTTACTTAGTGAAACTATAATAGATACTGAGCTAGTGAATAACTAAGCTAGCATATAACTAACATTTAAAATAATTTCCCAACTTCACTTACAAAATATAGTATATTTTCTTGGAGGATCATTTCGTTACAAACTACGTGTCTTCAGCACGAATAACACGATTGTTCTGCAATTTATAAATATATGCTCTCTGGGTGGGGTAAAAATATTCCGAATGGTATGTATACTGAGGGGGCATATGTAATTAGACGGGTTTTTAAAAACTTAAGATATGCCCACTCAGTATACATAAAATTCGGAATATTTTCAACCCCACACAGACAGGATATGCATATTTATAAATTGCAGAAAAATTGTGTTAGCATGCTGAAGAAGTTACACAGTTTGTAATGAAATGGTCATCCAAGAAAATATATTATATTTTTTGTTATGTTTATTCAAGAAAATGCACTATAAACTATTTAACTGTAATTGACATGACATTGATTACATTTCATAACTGTGACATTGCATATTGTTTTGTTCTCTACGCATACTATTCTTCATATCCTCCCGTCTGAAAGAATTGTTCCACTATTCTGGGTATCGACGTGGTATTGTTCTGATACTGGTGCTTCGACGGAGCTGCGTCGTTTCTGTTTGAGGTGTTGTAGTTCCAGGTACAGAGACTATACTAAAATCATTTATTTCTGGTTCCAAATTTTGAGGTGTAGTTATTTCAGTTTTTTCTTGATTTTCGTTTGGTACTTCTGTTGACAATAATTCTGATGTATCAATCACAACCGGTTCATCAATAAGTGGTAAATCGTCGTTGCGTTCCCGAATGTGATCAGCATGTCGTCTTCTCTCGACACCATTGTTGGTAACAACTTTATACGAATATTTATTCGTACGATCAATAACTTTTGCTGGAGACCATTGTTTTTCTACATTCGTGCGAACATAGACGTTATCATTTTGTTGAAATTGACGATTGTAATTTTTAGCATTTTCAATTTCGTATTTGATATTTTTATATCTCAATGATGATTTCACATCTGGTTTAATACTGTCGAAAATAGTTCGTAGACGGTATCCAAATATCATTTCGTTTGGACTCTTGTGTGTCGTATTATGTGGTGTGTTTCGATAATTAAATATAAAATTTTGTAAACGCTGAATGGTTGTCTTATTGTCATTTTTACTAGCAAGCATTCTAGTTTTAAATGTTCGTACAAAACGTTCAGCGAGACCATTTGTCTTTGGATGGTATGGTGACGATGTGATATGCTTAATATTTTTCTTCCTGCAGTAACGTTAAAATTCTTCTGACGTAAATTGCCGTCCATTGTCCGATACTAAAATTTGCGGTAACCCAAAGTTAACGAATATATTATCTAATGCGTTACACAGTGTAGATGCTGTAATGTTTTTCATTGGTTTCACATCTGCCCATTTTGACAGCGCATCTACTACCACTAACCAGTAACTACCTTCGAATGGTCCTGCAAAATCTATATGCAATCTTTCCCATACGTTTTCAGGAATCGACCAGGAATAGAGTGGTAATTCAGGTTGTTGCTGTCTATTGATTTGGCAATTGCGACAATTTTTTACGTATTCTTCAATGTCCGCATCCATTCGTGGCCACCAAACATAAAAACGTGATAAGGCACGCATTGACACTATGCCAGGATGTCCGGAATGTAACAAATTTAATGTTTGTTTCTGGAGAGTATTAGGAATGATGATTCTTCCCTGCCACATTAAAATACCATTTTCAACAGAGATTTCGTTACGTTTGTCGTAAGGTTGAAGTTCTTTTGTTATTTTGGAGTTCCTAGAATGCATCTGTACAAATTGCTTTATGTTTTTCAAAATATGATCAGCACTGGTTTCTTTGCGTAATAAACGTTCTGTTAATTCCATATCATCTAGTTTTCGATTGTAGCAATCCTCGTAAACTTTTAATATGCGTTGCTCGGCGTATGAAACCGTTTCATGTTTATTGGGAAATCGATATATGTATTTTTATGACCTTTTATCATTGACCTAAAAGTGGAAAAACTATCTGGATAATAAGATTGGGAAATCGTGAAAGAAAATCTGCGATGTTGTTGTTTTTTCCTTGACGATATATTATATCGTAATCGTATTCAGCAATATATAATGCCCATCGTATTAGACGATTATTAACCAATTTTGGTAGCGTGCGTTTTGGTCCAAACAAATGTTCTAATGGTTTGTGATCTGTTAAAAGTGTAAATTTATTTCCTCGCAAATACTGATCAAATTTTTTGACTGCAAAGAATAAAGCAAGCGCTTCTCTGTCTATTACAGAATAATTTTTTTCTGCATCATTCAACACTCTCGAAGCAAAGGCAATTGGTTCTTCTTCACCTTCTTCATTCATGTGAAACAATAATCCCCCAATTCCTTTCTCGCTAGCATCACACGCCAGATATAGTCGTTTATTTGCATCGTATGGAACTAAAGCGTTTGCATTTAGTATCGCTTCTTTCACCTGTTTGAATATAATATCTTCGTTGCGCTTCCAATTCCGCGTTGTGTTTTTTCGTGTTAATTTATGCAAATCAGCACACATGCTGTGAAGATTTGGAATAAATCTTTCGTAAAAATTTATTAAACCAAGAAATGACTTCAATTCTGTGATGTTGGTTGGTGTTGGAGCGTTCAGTATAGCTTCTAATTTACTCAACGTTGGTCTAATTCCATCCTTGCTAAATTCATGACCTAAATATTCTATTGTTGGCTTCATAAATGTACATTTGTTTAATTGTAGACGTAGACCCATACTACGTAGTCGTTTAAAAACTTCTTTGAGATTATCCAGATGTTTTTTGTTTGTTGGTCCAGTAATTGCGATATCATCGAAATAAACAGCAACGTTGTCAATGCCATTCAAAAGATTTTCGATGTAGCGACAAAATAATGCTGGTGCATTTACAATTCCGAATGGTAATCGGTTGTACTGGAAATAACCCTTGTGTGTTGAAATGATTAGGTATTTTCGTGATGCTTCTTCAACTTCAAACTGTAGATATGCATCTTTTAAATCAATTTTTGAATAAGTTAATCCGTTGCCCAATTGTCTTCTTAATTGGTCGAAAAGTGGTACCGGATGTTTTTCAGCGATTAAGACAGGGTTGATTGTTGTTCGAAAATCGCCACAAATCCGTATTCCACCATCCTTCTTCGGTACATTAACTGTTGGTGTTGCCCATTCTGTCGGAGTTTTGTTGGGATCTACCGGTGATATAGTTCCTTGTTTAACAAGACGTTCCAATTCAGCTTCAACGTTTTTTTGAATGCCAAATTTGATAGGTCGTGCTGGAATATGAATTGGTTTTGCGTTTTCTTTAATATGAAGCTTTACTTTGTAATTTTTGATTTTGCCTAGTGAACTATTAAATAATTCAACATTTTCTTCAATAATTTGCTCAAGCTGTTTGTTCGTGTCTAATGTATCTTTTACAAGTTCATTTGCAGAAATAGAATACACTTGTTTAGGAAAAGGCATACCAAAAGCTTCGCTCCATGATAAGCCAAATAACATTGGATCGGCGTTATCTATGACAACTACTGGAAGTATTTTAGTAGTTTCATCAATAGTAACTTGTACATCTGTTTTCCCCCTTGGTGTAAGTTTAAAATTACCATACGCTTTTAATTTTGGTGGTTTCGTTAGAAATGGTTTTCCTATCTTCTCCCACATTTCGGAACTTATAATTGAATGGGATGCACCTGGATCCCAGTCCATAGTACAGTTGACATTGTTAATTAACAAATTAATCTTTTTACCTCTTGATGTTGAGAATGTTTTAAATATCTCCTCGTATTCACTATCTGAATCATCGCTCTTCATTTTGTGAACTCTGCGATCTGTACTACTACTTTTTGTTGTAGATTGATTCGCTGTACTAAGCTGTTTTATTTTAGCTTTACCCGTTTTTATACATAATTTTTCGAAATGTCCTTTTTTGTTACACTCTTTACACGTGTGACTAAATGCCGCACAGCTATTGTTCAAATGTTTAAATTTACCACACCGTTTACACTGTTTATTGTTTAGAATGAATATTCGCGACTTACGTTTGTTTTCGTACGTATTCTTTGTTTTAATCTTATGGACATTCGTATCATTTTCATCATAATAATCTTTCTCTGTTGCTTTGCGAGCTTGTGCAACTGCAAATACCTGAACAAACGGCACTTCACGTTCGTTATTGTCTATTACAGTTTTTAAATCGGGCCACTTCTGTTTAAGTTCTATTTCTAGTCGTTTATGATTTAAACCTGTTGCAAACCGATCACGTAATTGTCTATCTAGCATTTCACCTTCATACCCGCAATATTGTACAATTTCTTTTAATGTGTTTGCATAATTTTCAAATGTTTGATGTTTCTCACGTGTGCAATTCCAAAAATTTGTTAATGCCTTAAATCTTGTTGTTTTTATTTGAAATAAACTCAAAAATTTCTTAGAAATGTCTTTGTACGTTTGTTGTTCAAAGTTAATGTCACTATTAGCAAAAGTAATTTTTAATTCTTTATAAGTATCTAGTTTTAAACACGATAAAAATAACTCACGTTTAGCATTTAAGAAATTAACGTTATCCGGTTTATTTTCCAGACCCCACATTCGACATTGCGCTTCGAAATAATCGATGAATGTTTCTGCTGCTGTA
This sequence comes from Popillia japonica, assembly GCA_004785975.1. Lineage (NCBI taxonomy): Eukaryota > Metazoa > Arthropoda > Insecta > Coleoptera > Scarabaeidae > Popillia > Popillia japonica. The sequence goes on from SMLS01070125.1 coordinate 20,060, forward strand.
TTCGAATCATATTTTTCGCATTTGAAGTTTTTGATGATGCTCTTGACTTCTATTTCAGTACTGTCACTTTGAGAAGCACTGACGTTTTGTGAACGAATCAGCTGTTGCAAAATTTGTGTAATTTGCTCCTGCTGGCGAGCTTGTATTTCAAGAAACTTTTGAAATTGCTGCGTATCCATGTTGGAAATGTTGAAGAATGGTACTGTATGGTGCTGTTCATCCTCGTCGCCAATATGTTATGTTTATTCAAGAAAATGCACTATAAACTATTTAACTCTAATTGACATGACATTGATTACATTTCATAATTATGACATTGCATATTGTTTTTTTTCTCTACGCATACTATTCTTCATTTTTTAAGTGAAGTTGGAATTGATTTATTTATAAATATTAATCATTCAGTGATATATGTATATAATTACAATACATAGACAAATATAAGCAGGTATTGTACCCGCCAATTACTCGCTAATTAATAACAAACTAACACTAATTATTTGACTACACGTTTAACATTTATCTCCACTTAACGATTTGTATTACGTGTCAGATCAATAATGTTCCGGGATACGAGAATTTGTGAGACCTTTCTAGGCGGCCTCTCAGGAATAACCGAGAACCTTCTAAATCATACCTTTAAACTTCATCTCGGTCTACGGGCACTAGTTGTACGCAACAATATGATTGGTGACTTAGGTTTCTCGATTGTCGTATCCTTTTACGTTTTTAGAAATCCACGATGCACGTACCACAATGTTCACAAATTCGTATTATGTTATTTTTTGATAAGAGGCAAGTGTAATACTAATACATTGTTTTAAAATTATAGGTGTAAAAAATTACAATCTGAGTCGTTGGTTCGTGAAGAACAAGCTAAGGAATTAATTGAAAAATTGGAGAAAACAGAAGCAAATCTAAATAAAAAAATAGAACATATCGAAGAAAAAACCAAACACGATGAAAAAGTTTTGCGCAGTCAACTTACAGAAGCTAAACTATTTGTAAAAAAAAGTCAAGATACATTTATTTTACTGACGGAGGAAGTGCAAGCTAAGCAGGAAGTTGTATCCCATTTACAAGAGGAATTACAGTGTTTAAAGGAAAAATATCATGAAACTAAACAAGAAAATAATCGTTTGTATAAAAAAGTACAAGAAATAGAAAGTAAACCCTATAGGCGAAAACGGTTAGATTCGTTAACAGAATTAATAGATATCAATCAAGATATAAATTTCGAAAGTTTGGGGCATACAGAACTTATTGAACAATGTTTAGATTTGCGTAATAGACTTGAAACTGCAGTAATGGAAATTAAAGTGATGAAAAAAGAATTGCGTGAATCGCATATTAAATATGATCAGTTGGAATTAGAAACGGTAGGATTAAGAAAAAATTTGCACATAATAGAACAGGAAAGTCTTGCGCAGTCTACTTTAATGGCCGATCGGGTTCAGGACTTAACAGTAAAACTTGCTACCGCAGAAAAACAAGCAAGAAATCTGAAGTCCAAATTGCAAGATTCAAGGGAAAAACGAAGATCACTATCTCTGAAAGGTTAGATTACTTAAAAATATATTCTGTTAATCTATGTAAAATAATTCTACAATAAAACTTTGCATATTAATGGGCCTGAGGGCAACTCATAGTAGGGGAAAGACGGGTAAAGTGGGCGTCCTAAGGAATTTTAATAAAAATATAAAAAACCTGAACTTTTTATAAACTTCTAAAATATGGATAACTTCTACAGACCCTAACGAAAAAAATCGTAGTCCTTTGTCCATTTAAAAGTTTTTCTGTTAGTTTTATATGTGTTTTCATAAACCCTTGCAAAGTGGTCACTTTTCCCTCCAAGTCGGATAAAGTGGACATGCACTGGCTGCTTTACCCGGCGAAGTCTCTTTAAAAAAACAAATGAAATCCGTTAGACAACCATGTTTAGTTTACAAAACATAATTTAAAATTGAATAATTAATGATATTTTTAATGTAATTTGAAGGAGCATTTATGAAACAGTTATTTAACAAAATTCACATTCAAACTCATCATCTTCTTCTTCCAACCGGTACACTCTTTGTGGACTAAGTACTTGCACTTAGACCAACGCATCTACCCTTCATTCTGCATCCCCATCATTCTCATCTGCTTCAGACTTTTTATTGCTAGGATAAACTTCAGATTTTGGTTGAATTTTGCTTTTCTTGTGAGTTTCTTTTACTCGCTCAGATTTCGTTTTGAATTTTTTTTTTAAGTTTCCTTTTTTTATCAACATCTCTTCATCTTTCTTCTTTTTCTCTGCGACCAATTCAACTTTATAGAGGCTTGAAGTGATGATCGCTGTCTTTCCTTTTTTACAATTTGCGCTTCTTTGTTTTTGCTCTCTTTGCTTAGGTAAAGGATTGATATCTCTTGGACTTATATGGAAATCTTTGTACGTGTTTGGAGGTGATTCTCATTCGTTTTGTATTTGTATATCAAGTAGTTGGAGGGTCTAAATTTCCTGTAGGTTGAAAGGAATCAGCTCTCGAAGAGAGCACATGACTTGGTACCAACTGAGTGCCCACTTTACCCGATTGGACGCCATATTAGAAATTGTAGTTAGGATTCTAACCAACATAGCTAAAGTTAGCAACAAACACATTGATTTACACGTAAAAACAAACTGTTTAAGATGGGGCAACGCAAATAACTATTAATGTACATAAAATCAAGGCAATAGGGATGATATAACTGACTTGCCTTACATCAGAGAGTTTAAAATCACAAAAACTTTTACTAAATAAAAGTAAGCCAAGATATTGGCACCAAACTCACAGACAACACTGATCGCGTCATATGAACTAGTTTGGCCGCTTCCTGCCATGTGCAGCACTATTCAATGCATGAAACCGACAATGGCCACTTTACCCGCTCTTCCCCTATATATCTCTAATGAAATGATATGTTTAATTTGTTAATTAATTCATATAAAGTATGTTAGTTGGTTTTTTTTTCGGTAATATGCATTTGGGTTTTGTATTTCAAAATATTCAACGGCTTATTTAATATAATTACATTTGCTGAAGAGGCAATTTGCTATTTTATATGTATATATAGGTACTTGGATTTTTCCTTTTCGTATTGTTTTGTAACAAAATACAAAATTCTGAATATCAAAACCTTATAACTACTAACTATAAATTAATATGGAGATAATTTATACTTCCTCAGAATGTCAAGCGTTTTCTCATCGGTAACTTTTTATTTCAAATTTTATAATTCAATTACAACTCTATTTCAGGACGAGAAAACTTCTCAATCAACAAAGAAATCGAGGACAAAATAACAGAACTAGAAGCAAAAATAATTACCTTAGAAAAGAACAAATCTCGAAGAAAACAGAGAAGAGATAGAAGTGGTGATAGAATCTCCCCCATAGATGATAAATCTCAACGGCGACTCAGAAGAAAATCCTTAGATAGCGCAACGTCGTCTGAACCGATGAAATTGTTTATGCGATTAAATAATTTGGAAGGTAAAATTATGAACTCTGCAAATTCCAATGAGTCCCTAAACACCTCGTCTGCAAGTTATTCTGACACGAAGACTGATGAAATAGGCAATACTAATTTGTATGCTGAATGTGTGATACTAGCAGCAATAGAAAAGCTAAATAACTGTAAATATGCTTGTAATTTATTAAGAACAAATACAAGTAATATATATGTTGATGAACTTAATATTTTGGAGAATAATTTAAGTGAACTTAGTTGTATCTTAAAATCGAACGTTAGAGAAAATGAAATAAATACAATATATTCGTCGGTTGACAGAATCGTTCGCCAACTAGAAACCATTCTTAAGGAAAAATTACACAATTTGTACGATAAAAAGAAAGCACTAATGCAATCCTGCCGATTGAATGATGAGGCGAAACTCGAAATATTAGCGGAGAAAATTGCGTACGAGAACGTTATTATCAATAGAATTGATCAAGCTTTGAGTGTATCTGCTTTTAACAATAACTGGACAAGACATTTTTTAAAAGAATCTCTGGAAACCATGAATTTACTTTGCAATCTAAATGAGAAACTTTGTGATAAGAGAAAAAAGGAAATCCCGTTATTCAAAACGAGCGTAGATTATCTTACAAAAATTCTAACGAAACGTCTGTTAACAGCTGCGCATAGTTATAATGCGAATATGCCACTTACTAATAAATTTGCTCCTGCATTAAGTTATCTAGAAGAAAAGCAGTTAGAAATCTCCAATTTGATGAGAACATATAAACTACATAAACTTCCTCAACTAGCAGACGCGTTGGCTCTTGAAGCAATAACTACAGCAACTGATTCAAATTGCAACGTACACTCATTAGGAGACGACATGCTTGATGAAATAAAAACAGTGGCTAGAAATGTTGTGAATTGCGAATTAATAGAGTCAGAAATAAATCATATAATGATGCGAACTGCGCAGTTATATGAACAAAAAGCAAGTTTAGATCAAAGTTATTGTTTCACGTTTTTTGCATATGAAAGAGCAACATTAGAATTGTGGTCTGATTCAGTAGAAACACAGTTACAAATTGAAATGGATAAAAACATAGAAGAACTAACAAAAATCTTCAACTATAGTTTAACAAAATTACGGAAACAAGATTGGAGAACACAATTAGAATCGCAATGGCCATCTATAAACGTGAAAGCATTGCTCTTGGAATTTGCTGACATAATTTCTCACAAATCGTTAATTGATGCTAGAATTAAAGTATTAAAATCAGAGTACAAAGTAGTTGATAAGGATATGGACAATTACAATGATGATTCTTTATTAGTATATTTAAAGAATGAAAAATATCTAAGTTGCATAGATGACACGGACCTATTGCGTATCAGCAACACATTAGAAGCTGAATTTAAATGCATGTTCAATAAATATAAACGGGAGTGTGAAAACACATTAATGAAAGCGGATTTACTTGAAGTAAAAAATACTTTAAGTGATCTTTCAATGCAAATTCTCGATATAGTAAATTGTTGTACTGGAAAAGCTATAAAGGATTTAATGCCAATAAGCAGCTTGCAAGATATATGTAATCAATGCGAACACTTGAAAAAGCTGTTGATTGATATAAAGGATGCCGTGATATACATGAAAACCTCCAGTAGGTAAGTAAATGCGAAATTTTATCTATATTGTCCAAAATCAAAATTTATGTTAATAATTAAAATACGATATCGGCGCCACAAAAATCAGAACGAGCAGTGTGGTGATTTTGTTTTGTATAAATTGAACATTTGGAGTTGTGGTTGAGTATCTTTATAGTAACTAACTAAATGTATATATGTAGGGTAGGTAATTTAATACAGTGAAACCTCCTTATTCACGGTTGCTTTATTCGCGAATGAAACATTTGAGACCACTTCTTGTCTCCGCGGCTAAAAATTCTTTATTCGCGGTTCTAAAGCTGATGACACATACAAATACAAACTAATTTATAGTGCAATAAAGTTCGATAGCGTAAATAAAGTAAGCAGTTTATCATAAATGTATATTATTGTATTTTTAGAATAACATCCTGGCATTAATTCGCACACCTATGACAACTTTTAGTTGAATAAGCCAAAAGTGCTTTGATAAAAGCTGCTAACCATTTGAAAAATATCGCCGTGCCAATGGTTTACACGTACGGGCATAACTTTTTACAAAATTGCTTACGCTGCAATCGGTGTCTAATTTTTATTGTGTTACACAACTTCACTACAAATATTCTCTAAACCTTTGTCTAAACGTTATAATAATATGTAATTCATATATACAATATTATTAACTTTTTTCCCTAAACTATGTAGTTATATATACATATACAAATAGAATTAAGATATGTATTTATTTTGTTTTTACTTTGTAATTCTGGAACGCATCCCTTCTAATCATATATAAATTGCCATTCCGCATTCGCGGTTTCTGCATTCACGGCATTTTTGCCGAACGTATCCCCCGCGAATAAGGAACTTTTACTGTATGTTACAACTGAAAATACGGTAGAAATTTTTCGTTAGCATATTTATTGTCAAAAAGTTACCAATAATGGGCAGTAAGTGAATCACGTAATCAAATAAGTAGCATCTAAAATCGTATCTACATACAAAAAAAGATATTTTTCTGAAAAAAATCACAGCCCAATATATTACTTTTTGCGTGTGGTCCTCCTGTCTATACGATATAGATAAATATTTATAATAAATAGAATATTGAATAGAATAGAATAATGTTGATAATAATTATTGATAATAATACTTCATTAATACTTGGAGAATTTTGTATATGCCATGAAGGTGTGTTTATAAAGTCTTTAATTTTATTAGTTATCCCATTATTTTCGTTATTTGAAAGAAAAGTAACACCATTACCACCATTAGCTATCTCATTGTCAGTTGCACCAGTCACACTCTCGTTTGCTATGCTCGCCATAAGTTTCCAGTGATTCTGTTGTCCATTTATATTTTACATTTAACAAATCTTCCACATACCCCAGCAAGGATAACAACTGCGCTGTTAGTTAGCAAAATATTAGAATACTGTTAATTATAATTTCTAGATTCAGAAAGATTGTAATTTTCATTGGTATAGCGAGTAGAGTATCGAAAGTATTTATTGATGATTGTAACACGCAAATAATTCCGTTTCCTTAAAACTATTCGGCAATAATTTCATTTAATTTTCACAGATCTAAACCAGTTGATAGGTTCATTATTACAACTACTAATATCACAAATCTCAGAAGTTTTGTTTTTGGATGTGTAGTCTTTACCTTGCGACCCACTACTTAACTATTAAGCTTTAAAATCAATTAAAAATTGATTTCTTTTATTGTAAGAGTTAAACAGTTCTAAAAAACAAGTAGTTGCATTACTTTCTGTTTTTTTAACTCATTTGTTTTTTTTAGAACTGAAGTTGGTGAAGAGAAACTACCCTTGCACTTAGGTACAGAGTATTTAAGTCAAGTGGAAAATTTGCGGTCAGCATATCGTCGCAGTTTAGGAGACTGTGATAGTCGCAAACAACAAACAGATATAGAACGTTTACAAGTTCTTTGTGAACAAGTATTACTTGCTATGGAACATTGGCATCGTAAAACATTACAAGAGCTGCGCGAGCAACACACTCGTGAATTACAAGCTTTGCATCGGGACAAAGAGCAGGCTTTGGCCGAAGAAACTCAAGCTACTCTTGCAGCTTTAGATGCTATGAGAAAAGCCCATGAAGCAGAAGTACAACGGGAAGTTGCTAGATTTAAACGAGATTTTGCTAGACAACAACAAGATGAACTTCTAGACTTAACGGAACGATTATCTGTAAAATGTTTAGAAGCTGCTGCGCTGGAAGAACAATTGGGAAGTGCAACGCGGCAATTAGCACATGCGCAACAGCATATTCTCCAGTTAGAAAGAAACCCCCAACTCTCATTGCAGGTAAATAAATTCCCTTTTCAAAGTAAAGTTTAACGGTCGAAATATTGCTTACTACAGGTAAGCTAGCTATTAAAAATCAAATAGAAAATGTTATGTAAATGTCATGAAATTTTAAATAGACAGCGTCTGCTAGAAATAATTTTCAGTTTACCGTCTTGCAAACTATTTATGTATAAAACGTATAACCTGACTCCTTAATATTATGTACTACTACTTCAAGCGTATAAAATATAACGAAATACATACAACAGAAATTAAAAACGAGAAAAACATTACTATATAAATGCAGTTTTAGATAGAGATACAAATAATAACGGATTAGATATCTTGAACAAAGTACCTCTGGTTTTATATATTTTCATGTACATATTATGAATTATTAATTAACGAATTTTTACTTACTTTGAATCTTTTTAATCATAAACAATCTATCTTATAAATTAATTAAAGCTTCTCTCTATTGCAGAATTGACGGGTTTTCTTCATACGTAAATAGTGACCACGTCTACTAGTCTACAATAAGCCTCATATATATATATATATATATATATATATATCTAATCTACGTTTATATTTAAAGTAATACCAGTGTGATTACAGTACAAGTGTATATTTCACCGTTGTGTACAGATTGTAGCACCTATGCTTTTATTTTACTTATATGAACTAAAGAAAAGTACCTCTTACACTAAATGTTACTTGTACAAACCATTAATGTTTAGTTATTTTCGTATTATTGTTTATGCTATGTGTTGGGTTTATTTGGATTGTTTATAACAAAATATATTATGAGTTATACTATTTATTGTATTTATTATAAAAATACATTTATTTCCTCCAATATTTTTAAACAGTTTTATATCCCAAGAAAAATAAAATATTAATCATATTATTGTTTCTTTATTATTATTAACCATAATCAAATACATACATAAGCATAAATGTACATATATAGCATATATGTGTTGACTAGAAAAAATTAATACATGCGTATAAAATATTTAATGAGAGAAAATATGAACAAATTTTATTAAAATGCACGTGTAGTAATATGCTGCCAGTTTCCCTGAAAGAAACGAGAAAATTAGTTACTACATAATATATACAGGGTGTATTTAAAATACAACAAAAATATTAAGAATGATGAGATACAATTATGTAGAATATAAATCCAAAAAATTTTTGTTCAGTTACAACGCGAATGTCAAAATTAAAGTCTCCCTTATAAAATGTAATATGCGTTGCCTCTGAATCGAGAATGTTTAGCTTGATCGAACTAACGCAAGTCATTGCAAAAACAGCTGTCGATGTTATAAAAACTACGAGATAACGCTGATGTGTCGGTTTTTTAAAATAGCTTTGAATAAAGAGTTCAATAAGATTAATATGATTACGGATGAAAACATTATCGGAGACTTTTATTTTAAATGTATCCAATGTGTGGAATTACTTCGACACTCTGAACTGTCGTGCTGCCTCTCGTGTATTTACACCTCGATTTCTGTCAATAAGGACCAGGAAAATCTTCTTCAGTAAAACCCCACGGGCCCTTTTACGTCTACGTAAGATAGCAACTATCGCAGCAATCTATCGGTTCCCCGTAATCTAAACGCGACATCCGTTATGCAAGTGTAAGATGGGACTCGACGATTTGGAAAACGCTGCCTATACCTAAGACGTGTTTGACGAACATTTTCACCTGTTTCACCATAAATGAAAATCATATCGTACAGTACATGCGGTGTGTAAGCTCTCCGAAACGTCCACATCCGAACATTCGAAAGACACTTGAATCTGATTGTTCGTTGCACACGTTAAATATCGCCTATCGTTACACCTGCACTGCGCTACATACCGGGATATTCTTCGCGACCTGTCGATAGAATGTCAATAATTTTCTGGTCGTGTATAAGTAGGAGGGACCTGAACAGTAGGCGTACATACCCACAAGGCCGCATCTGCGTTGATGTTGGGCGATCGTATTAGTGAAAAGGGAAAATAAGACAATACTCATTTGATAACTAAAAAAACGCAGTAAACTGCGATATGTAGCATTTATTTGTTTTTATTCAGTCTTACTTTTATATCGCAGCATCAGATAATGAAACTGATAACAGATTTCAGTGTATTAATAATTACTGACCGCGATCAAGATTTACTAACCGTTATAAAACTAAAACCCCGTACCCTAATATCCAGCGACGTCTTCGAAATGAATAGAAACGCCGGCATCATATGAAATGAATTACGCATGTCCAAAGATTTGTCCCCGTCGCCTCGCAATAGTACGGAACAAGGGCTTTGTCGAATTGATTTGATTGCAAAGATCGATCTGTCGATGGCATTTTGTAGTAGTTAAACAAAGATAAAGACAGTAGGTAGTGAATTCTTGTCGTTAGATGGTATGGATTGAGACAGCCCAGCAGAGTAACAGGCGCGTATTTCTTGACTGTATTAACTAATACAAAGTTATATTTTCATCTTTTTTTTATTCATATAGAAAGGAGTCATATTAAAAGTTAGTAAACAACACAATTTATAAAAAATAAGTGGAAAAAAAAATCAGGAAAATAAGATAAAAAAATAAGTACACAATAATTTTAATGTGATAGGCTTAGGATAAATATGCCTTTACATATCTGCATACGCAAATCCATATTTTAGGTATTTTTTCGATAAATGCATATTTTCGTTCTTTAGAGCATTAGTGCATATTTTCTGTTCAAATTACAAATATGTTATTATTTCTTGTTTTGAAATGCAAAGAAATATTCTGTAGGAGATAATTAAATAATCTGCGAAAGTATTAAGTAAGCCTGGACGTAAACACTCGATATTCGCCGAAAAACTTTGTATTTATTTGCGCTGACAGTCCGTTAGCTAAATTAAAGAATGTAGTTTTTTGCAATTTTATGGAAAAGCATACGACACAAAGCATTCCAGACGAGTCAACATGACGAAAATATTATGTTACCGATTTGTATAACACAACAATAAACAAATTAAGGAAAAAAGTAAAAGATAATTTTATTTGGGTGTCGTTGATGAAACCACTGATGTGGAACAGAGATGCATCGCAAATTTTGGTATATATAAGCACATAGGTATAATTCGTGGTAATTACGATAATTCAGAAAGTACCTAGTTATTATATTTGTACTCTACGCGATACATATAGTTTGAGGATCTGCTGGAAAATCGTTCTGTACTAAATTTAAGTTTCCCTTTTTCGCAATCAACCATGGTCTAACCCACCACCTCCTTACGCTTGCTTTTTCTAAATCTATCATTTTTACTAACATTAAGGAGAACACAGCTTTTCTTAAATTTGTTAATCTTTTTCGTTGCCATTTTGATCTTACACTCTGCATTATGAGGTGTATTTTCCCTTATTTTATTTAAGATGTTGTTTAACGTAGGAAGTTCTCCATCGTAAAAAAGCCATGTATGATTCTTCATATCATGTATTTAATAGTGTCGACAAATGTAGGTAGCACCGCCTTTCTTCCAACTCGTTTTAATGGTGGTGAAATTAGTCCTTTAGCTTTATATTCACCAAGAATAAGGAACACACTTGTTTTCGAAACATCTAGTATTATTGTTAAATATAAATACATATGCATATTATAACTACGAGTATTTATGTATGTTATCTAGTGTGTGCAATTTGCAGTGTTGTCTGTATTGTCTTTATTGTAGGATTACTACCAATAATTTTCTTGTACATGTTCAGTATAACTTGCTTTTCCCGTGCAGACAAATGTCCCCTCCCCAAAATAGCACGTTGTCTTGCAGACGATATTGATAATCCACTTGTACTAGGCCGTGGATCCATTTTTACAAGCAAATAGTTAAAAAAAACTGATTTTCTTGTTTAATCGTAGGTAGTAGAAACACAAAAAGATAACAGAAAAATATCTAACGAAATATTTACTCAATCAGCTGTGTCTACAATATGACGACGTTAAAATCTAGCAAATTTGGGCAGTGTAAACATGACCGACAATAAACCAATCGTAAGCCTATATTTTGGCTGGCTATTTTCGATTAAGTCTCCTTATTAAAAAACAAGGTACGGGACGCAAACACTACGTGTTAGTAAAACTTTTGGAGGTTAGGTCACTGAGAGTGCTTCTTTCTTCTTCATTCTCTCCTCAATTCTGTTCTTCCACGTCTTAGATATGCGTCGGTCGTGGTAGGAGATGGTTTCGCGCGATTGTTTTTTTGTTGAAATCTTGGTCGTGGATTGGCTCAGAAAAGTAGCGATATGTAAGAGTATCCAATAGCGTCCAAGATGGTATGTGACGTGACAGCGACGGTTTTCAAATGCGTGCGCCGTTTGTTTGTGTGCTGTCGGCGTTATGGTAATCTGCTATCGCCTTCTGGACAAAGATGGCTTTGAAGTGTGCTTTGGGTTTCCCGACATAGAGGGCGATATCCTGTATGCGTTAGTCGACTGACATTAGTTCCTGTGTTGGCCGCACCGCCAACCATAAGCTGCGTTGATTCTTGATGCGCAGTAGACGATAACGAGTTCGTTTTCTTTGTCGCATATTGCCGACACGCACCTGCTGCCACACACTAGATACACACAATACGCGGGTCACAAATTTTTGAATTGTTAAATACATATTTGGCTTAAAATTACACATGAATTATTGTTTAAAAACGATACGATAAGTTGCAAATTTACGAAAATATGGGTTACAAAGTAATACGACATTTACAATTTTATGAAAATGTAGGTTACGGAGTAATACAGTGACCTCTACAATTTTATGAAAATGTAGGTTACGGAGTAATACAGTGACCTCTACAATTTTATGAAAATATAGGTTACAGAGTAAAATAATGACATTTACAAATACAGGGTGTATTTAAAATAAAACCAAAGCCTATGAAAGATGGAAAGATATTATTTTATTAAACTTAAATCCAAAATACTTTGCGTAGATTCCTTCTCAGACGCGAGAAAAAATGACAAAGCTATTTATAAAATACTTGTCGCGCCACTGTGTTTTAACAAATATATCTAGCGCAGAGCAGGTGTAGCGATAAGCGATATTTAACATGTGTGCAACGCGCAATCATAGTCAGTCTTTTTCGAATATTGAATGTATGTACTCGTAGATGTTGCAGACATGGAACCAATTCTTTAATAAAAAGGAAAATACGACTACGATTACAAAACTGCAACTAAGAAACAATAGTTTTACTTTTTTACAGTTAAATGATTTTCAATCGTTGTTTAAAGTAATTCCATAAATTGGATACATTTAAAATAAAAGTTCCTTTATTAATTAGCTTCCGATAGTATTTTTATACGTAATCACATTGATATTATTGAACTCTTCATTCAAAGCTATTTAAAAAACTGACACATAAGCGTTACTTCGTAGTTTTTATAACATCGACGTTGATTTTGCGACGTCTTGCGTTACTGCGGTCGAGGTAAACATATTCTCGATCCATAGGCGACGCATATTGCAATTTATAAGGGAGATTTTAATTTTCGCATTCGCGTCGGAATTGAACAAAAATTTTTCGGATTTATATGCTACATAATTGTATCTTACCATTCTTAATATTTTTTACTTTTATTTCAAATACACCCTGTATATACGCAGAGTGACGTTCGTTCGTTATAAAGATTCTAAATTAAATTTGACCTCTAACAAAGTCAAAACATGCATTACCTATTGTGTTATTTTACAAAAATGTTTACTCGGGGACTAAAGATATATATGTACAGTTGAATTTTTGGATCTTGTCCGTTACGTCATAAGTAATGTCAGGATGAATCAAATCATTGACAAATTGTGGCGGCATCTATGTTCAATCAACAAAACTAACACTTACTCGTAAATCCACTAAAAAGGTTTGTATTGAAACTATAAGCTTTATTTAAATTTAGGTTTTGATATTAAGGCTCTATTTTCACTCCTAGCGAGTACACCCCTAAACTAACGTCGGGTGTGTGTGTGTGTGTTTGTTATCCAATTTATTTGTAAATATACTGGTAAACACACACGCACACACCCGACGTTAGTTTAGGGTGTACTCGCCAGGAGTGAAAATAGAGCCTTAACACAATTGACACAATGTAATAGAAACTTATTTTATATATATTACGATATTACCGACTAATTTTGAAGAGTGCCCTCTAGAGACCAATAGATCAACCTGAATGAAGCTGAATATCACGAAACGATATATCTCCACCTTGCTATCTATCTATCTTCATCACACTTCTATATAGCCAATACGAATAGTATCTAGGCGTATGTCTTCTTAACGCAACGACTCATATATCTTATTTACATTTCTTTCTAACGTACATTAAATATCGGCGATTAATGTTTTACGTACATCTTTGCTAAACTACATTGTTAATGACGTAACGGACAAGATCCAAAAATTCAACTATATGTATAATAAAATTTTATTCTCGAAATTGAGAATGTAACACAAATGGAAATTGGCATTATTCTATAAATAATTTCAAAGTGGAATTTCGACAAAGATTTCTCAATTTCACTCTTGACAATAGCAACTTTTCCACTGAAGTGTCAAGAATAATAGCGTGTTTCGAAGAAATTGGTACTGTAAATCACAGACCAAGGATAGGTAAACCTCGTCGTAGAAACGAACATGTTATTGAAGAAGCTAAAAATATAGTGCATGAAGATCCAACTATTTCATTAAGGCGACTATCACAGCCATTAAGTTTGAGCGCTTGAACGACACATACTCTTCTTAAAAAGGACTTGCGAATGCTTATAAACGTATGTCAACATTCCACGAACTGCTTCCGTCAGATTATGTAAAAAGAATTACGCATTGCATTTGGTTTAATAACAATATCAATAATGATGAAATTTTGAGCAAAACTTTTTCCTATCGAACATTGTCGACATTGAAGGACGCATTAGTTTTATTTCAAATTTGGACTTTTTTCATATTGTTCTCCTATATGCTTTTTAAAATTTTTTTTGGACTGGAAATACTTTCATTATTTAAAATCTATTAAATTAGGAAATGTTATCAACGAATTTTGAAAAAAGACAAATAAACAATAATAAATACCGGTGTAATAGCGCTTTTTTATATTACATATATGATAACTAAATTTGCTTTCTTCGATATTTCAAGCTACCAATAAAATACCGTTTTCACTAACCTATTTAGCTATAATTTCACTACATTTTATGAAAAAAAGTCATATTATTGCATTTAGTTTTTTTAGAGAATTTTGCAATTTTCTGCTACTATATCAAAAAGGGCGCTCTAGCGGTATCACTAAGAATTAGACATATCATAGGTAAAAAAATGCTTTTGATGGAACAAAAATGTTTTTTCAATGGGACCAAATTCGTTAAAATCCGTTCAGTCGTTTAGGAGTTACAGCTGTTTATTTAAAAAACATCGAATTACAACCTATCACTTTATTTTAATAAATACGTCAAAAAGTGTTCTCAAAAAAATAAAAAAAGTCAAAAGTTACTCCAGTAAAGCTTAGCCTTAAAAGGCATCGATTTTTGGTAAGTTTTACTGGGTGGATTTCAGTGAAAAATCGCTTTAAAAGTTTAAGATAGCAGTTACGCCCTCCCCTGGCGACCATTTCGTAAATATGACAATATTTTCCACGGGTTTCTTTTGACAACTTTAGTAATATATTTTTTTTCCACAAGTCTCTCGGACGAATAGTTTTCGAGATACGGCACTTTGCATTCTTAGCCCGGTACAATCCATACCACATATGTTTTACTTACTGCTATTGTCCAATTCCATCCACTTCCAGCTGCGTTTTCTTTACTTAAACCTTCCCGTCTTAATATTACACCGCCGTCAGTAGTCGCCCAAACTTCTTTTGCTCCAACGCTAACATGTTTAAAACCAGTCGTATTCTGCGCAGTTGCTGAAAGAGTTTAGGGTTACACGAATTCATTTATTAGTAGTACGTATGTTTTACAGATAATTAGAGGATCCATATGAATACTTTGCCAACAGCTACCTTCAGGCCAACCGCTTGAGATATCTTTACGAACATAGAGATTACCTTTACGAGAAACTGCCCATACCCCAATTTCATTGACGGATATTTCTTTTAACGGGTTTCCAGGCGGAGGTTCAATGGACATCCACTTATGTCCTTGAAGTAGATCAAGTTTTATTCCCAGTCTTACATATGCACTGCCATTGGCTGCTGTAGCCCACACGTTGTTGAATGGTCCACAGCTAATACTACTCAAAGGTTTATCCGAATTTACATGTTCCCATTTTGCGCCCTACAAGAAAGAGAATTACGATAGGTTGCAATTTTTATCATATAATTTTTTTTTAATAGTTTATTTTCTAAAAATAATACAACTGCATATTGTGATGAAATATGAGGATTGCACATGCGGATATAACTGATGTAGTTATTTAAAATCTAGTCATTTTTTTTATTGACATAATCTATTTTCCAAATTCAAAAGCTTCATGTCAGGATACATTTCGCCTTTTCCTTGGTTCTAATTATAAAGGAACCAAAATTATTACATGTTTAAAAAATCACTAAAAATATTGGATGACAGGTAAGTCCAAAAATAATCAAATCAAAACAGCCTATAAGGTAAATTAGATGGAGCGCATTGATTATCAAAAGAAAGATTTGAATGCTAGAACTTTTTTATTCCTACTTTATTTAAGTCACTTCTTCATTGATCAATTCATATCAGAAGATTGGTATTAATTTAACGAGTTTTGTAAATAAAAAAATATAAAAGGAACTGTTTCAGGAAATCAAAGATAAATGATTTTAAACATTTTATTCGTAAAAACTAAATAGAATGTTAGTTTTTAGAGACACTGGCATTAGGTTCAAATAAATCATCTGAATTTTATGGAGAGATTTCAAGCTAATGCTAGAACATAGTATATTATATGCGGCACAGATAGAGCATGTGTAGTTTCAGTTGCATAAATAATCGAATAATTTCCCAGTTCGCAATTAATTTGTAAAAAAAAAAACAATTTACCTGAATAAACGTTTTAATACAATTCAAACATTTTTACGTACCGATGGATTCGAAGCTGAGACGTCTAGCCTAACCATAGCCTGTCCTCCTGTAGCTAAAGCCCAAACAATAATTTGTGAATCTTCTTCGTCACTGAGCGGTATAAGTGAAATATCTAATAATTTTGTATGCCCTAACTCTGTCCATGGTCCCATAGTAGAAACAGCACATCTTCTAAACCAACGTCTTCTCCTAACATAATCCGTAAAATGTTTATTTGCGTGATAAGAAGCTGGAAAATCTACTGCATATTGCCAACCTTCTTTATCTACGCCACCAGGAACGTGAAAATCAACTAACCAATCGCTAATCCATTGCCAATGTACTGATAACAACTTAGCCTGGTCTTTTGTTCTTTTCTGTTTTCCAGTAACATCACTCCACATATATCTATCTGTTGGTAAGCCCGCAGAGGTATATCCAGTTACCGGATTCCATCTTTGATTTTCATATACCCTATAGTCTTGAGTATCAGCCATTGGGTTGATATTACTGCTGTTCAATGTGCCGGCGTATGTTCCTCCCCATCCTCCATTATAGACCCAGCAGGTATGATCAAAACCAATACCCCAAGTGACACCAACAGCACAAGACTCTATTCTCCTTAAATGACCTCCAATTTGTCTCCATAACATTTCTTTTGGATTTAAAATAATACTTGGTGTTTGAATTTTCAATTTAGATAAAGTAATTTTACCCCATACATCAACCATACAACAAGATGAGGCAGGTAATCTATGCCGATAATTGCAAAATTTGTTATCGTTTATATATATAATATAATCGTCTATTGTAATTTCAATTTGTACAACAAACTCTTTTCCTGCAGTAAAGGGATTTTCGCCATATCGTTCTTCTTCGCCCCATTTGCCATCAATCATAGAGTTCCGAACTACTACATTTTCGTCGAACCGGGGATTGAAGTGAAGTGCGCAATTTTCCAATTCCGAGAAATTTTTAGGTTTCACTTTAAAAGTTGGATATACATTTAAGTTTATAGCAAATCTATCAATATCGTCGTGTATATATCCACTTAATAACAACACTGTGCCAGGTATACAATTTGTATATAACGGAATTTTTATTGGTAGTAGTTTTCTAGTTAAATCGAGTTCTTGAACATATAATTGGTTTTCTAGTATATTTATGAGTTGCTTGGAATCCCAAACAAATATATCTCCCAAAGCGGTCACAGCCCATACACTATTCTTACTCGGTGCTCCTGTAAGAAGAAAATATGTATATTGGAAATAAAGGTTTCTGTTACATAAACTGTAAGAAAGACACTTTCACATTCTTAGAATCAGTATAAGTCTTCTTTACTATAACTGTAGTAAACACTGGCAAGCTAATTAATTGCTAGATTACGTAAAATTACAGAAATGATAGAATACGACGCAACGAACCGCCAAGTGTGATACTAAAATTGAAATCATCTTACCAATTTCTTACTATTTCCTTAGAGCTTGCAAAATTTCTAATTCGTAAGCTTGATATTTAATCCACATTCTGGCAACGGCGGGAGCATACATTGATATATTTGCGTCACTGTTGCAACTGCCAAAAGCACTTCTACTGCATAGTACTAGTTGAAAAGAAATAAAATTTTACACTAGTACTTTTATAAAATCTAAGAAACTTAAAACGTACGTAGTATGCATTAGAGCTGCTATCCGGATCCGGATAATTTTGGATCCGGATAATTTACTATCCGGATATCCGGATCTGAGTGCTATCCGGATTCCCTATCCGGATCCACTATTCAGATCCCGTATGCGGATCCCTTTATCCGAAACCTCGGATCCGCATCCCTTATCCGAAACCGGGGATCCGGATTTGCTACTCGAAACCTCGGATCCGGATTTGCTACCCGAAACCTAGGATCCGGATCTGCTATCCGAAACCTCACATCTGAATCTGCTATTGAAAATCATCAAATTTGCATTCTTTACGAGGTTTGTATCAATTAATTATCAAGATTATTTTGTTCGCGAGTTCTCGCTAACATTAAAATATAGTAAAGAAAAAAATTTTTACGTTCCAACATTTTGCTTTGTAAAATAATAAAACAAATCAATATGTATTATTAATTAATATTATAAGTAGCTAATAGATATTGCTAGGTACAACGTTTTAAGAAGAGAATAACTTTATTGGTATGTTAAATAAATAAATAAAATGAAAAACCGGAAACAAAAGGTATTTGGTCTGAAGAGAAACACAAATATAAAAATTTTACTAAATAAATAAGAAATATGAAGTAGTAACAATTATGAAGCAGAAATCGGTTAATTGCAAACCAAAAAAAGTTTGCAGTGGGGACCTTTCTGCTCAATCCAGGTTTTGGATAGCGGATCCGGATCCGAGGTTTCTGATAGCGGATCCGGATCCGAAGTATCTGATAGCGGATCCGGATCCAAGGTTTCGGATAGTGGATCCGGATCTGAGGCTTCTGATAGCGAATCCCCGGATCCAAGGATTCGGATATCCGGATAGTTTTGGATCCGGATATCCGGATCTTAATTTTATCGGATATCTGCAGCACTAGTATGCATGCTACATTCTGCAGTATTCGTCAACAATCACTGTTTAAATACTTCCCTGAAGTATTTATTATTCTTCAAATCTGGCTTTTGAAGAACCTATATTATATTACTAAAACCTAACCAATTTATATGTATACGTTTTTAATGTTACTATTTCCTAGCTAATGTATCAGCAGAAAATTATTTTCAGGATAACTGACAAAAAAATATTTAAAATCCGATAATTGATAAGAACACAAAGTAAGATTATATACACGTATACAGTATATTTAGCACTAAGTAAAATTACTTTCATTTTAGAATTCTTCGTTTCAGTCTACATTACAATGAATGTTTCAAATTTCAATACACATCATTTTTTTTGTTGATAAAGCAATAGGCAATCTTTTGCTCGCGAGAGACACTCCCGCTATTGATGGGTCCCCTCCAGGGGAGCAGGGTTACGGCGCTCTCCGCATGAGAGTAAGTTACCTATATTAGTTTAGTACTACTTCTATACCAAATTTCATTGCGATAGAACCACGCGTTCAGATACTGCTATTACACCTAAATGCTTCCCAGCAAAAAGATTTTTGGTATAGACATATACATTTTTGGTTTAAGGTGTCACTACAGGGATTTCGTAAACTGTAACATATACAGTCAAACGTTTCTTATTCTAATGACTAACGAACTTGTTACAATTAGTCGGAAATCCCGACGAATTTGGAATGTCAAATCATTTCTACCATTTGGAAATTGAGGCAGAAAATAAAAAACGAATTTGAATGAAACAGAGTGAAAAGGACGAAAATTAGAAAACCGTTTCGTGAAGACATCGACTTCAGGAGTGGTTCAAAATCCAAAGAAACCGTGGTGTACCAGTTAGTGGATCGCTTTTGAAGGAAAAAGCCGATGATTTTGGGAAGTGTGGGTAAAAAAAAGAGTATAAATGTTCAGCAAGCTGGATCCATCGATTTCGTAGTCGTCATAACGTTGTAACGTTTTAACATTTCATTTGAGCTTTATTATATTTTACTAGTCGTATAAGATTATTGCGCCATCTGTCAACGTAAAATTTTGTTATGAATTGTGGTTTGACCGCCCTTTACAGTTAACTGTTTGATTGACATGTCAGACTTCTGGCAGTGGTGCGTGGTGGTGCGTGTGGCTCTTTTTAAGTAAACTCATTAAGCAGTTGATTCTATTATATTGTGAAAGCAATCACAGCGCACACAAAGCTCTGTTACAACACTCTCGATTTTAGTTTAGAGCTATTCAGCAAGGCTTAGAGGAAATAGAAAATATTCTGCATTTAGTAGAGGAGGACGCAACGACCAGTTCACGAAGAGTTGCTACTGAGTAGGCAATCCCGCAAAAAAGAGTAATAAAAACACTCCACGAGCAAGGCTTGTGCCCATATCATGTACAGAAAGTACAGCAGCTATTTCCAGAAGATTATGCTAGATGTATGGAATTTTGTCATTGGATAAACAATAACCATGGTGTCATATCGCACATCCTTTTCACGGATGAAGCAACGTTCACCCGAGATGGCATTAATAACACACGTAACTATCATGTATGGTCAGACGAAAATCCCCACGCAACAACCCAAAGTAATTTTCAACACAAGTTTTCCGTAAACGTGTGGTGTGGTATGATAGACAGATACTTGATTGGCCCTTTTATTTTGGAAAATCACCTCACAGGTGCCCATTATTTAAATTTTCTTCAGAATGAGTTACAGGCACTTTTAGAAGATGTTCCTTTAAATGTGAGGATCCAGATGTACTATTTGCACGATGCAGCACCTGCTCATTTCGCTCGACAGGTTAGGCAATATTTGGATGAGACGTTTCCGCAGCGTTGGATTGGACGCAGTGGTCCTGTAAATTGGCCTCCAAGGTCCCCGGACCTGACACCTTTAGACTATTGTTTGTGGGGCTGGTTGAAAAATGAGGTCTACAAGGTTAAAGTTGATAATAGGGATGCGCTAATTAATCGAATACGAAATACTGCCAATGACATTAGAGAAAACCATGAAGCAATCAGAAGTGCAACAGGCGCTGTACAGAGAAGGAGTGGAAAGTGTTTAGAAGTCAATGGTGAAATTTTTGAACACTTATTAAAGGAACGTTAAGATTACAAATTGTAAATAAATTATGAAATCTTTTTCTTTAATTTTTGTTATATCTCGTAAACAAATAAAAATCGGAAAACAACATTTGTGTTTTTTTACATTTATTTGACATGTACAATCCGCTCCTGAAGTTTGGCCTCATCCTCACGACTCATCCTGTATAATAATATATAAATGCTTATAGTTCGTCTATATTTTGATAGCGGGCGATGTAGTAAAACAAAATTAGTGATGAGCTATACTAGTCGACCGACATTAAGTCAGGTGACAGCCGGAGTGTTATCGCTAGTGATAACATTCCGGGGTAGTTATCAGTATCAAATGTTGATTGGATATCCTGATACATGTGACATAAAAGGATTAGTTTTGATTGGTCGAAGAGAAACGTGCTAGAGGTATATGGTGGAAAAGTAATTGGATAATTATACACATATGACTCAAACTCGATATTATGTCTGGATACAGGTATATATTGACGATTATCGTATACTGATGTAAAACGGAGGCACTCAGCTAGCTGAGCTTCTAGAAGAAGAGAATCCTTTTTTCCCCAATATTTGGCGGTTAAGTCTAGTATAGCTAACTGGTTGATTTTTCTCAGAAGATGTTCGTTATAATGCAATTTTAGTTTCCAAATATATTTTGTAGCAATATATAACCTTCTCAGGTAAAGTGGTGGTTCTTGGGCCTCAATCTGTAAGGCTGCAATTGGTGTTGTTTTCATCGCGCCAACGCCAAGCCGCCAAGGTAATAATTTTTTTTCATTGTCTATGCTTATACTTGAAATGTTTTTTTTTAGTATGACACTCAGAAGTAGCTATGCTTGTAGATATTCCGTCTACGATTTTTGTTATTTCTTATTAGTCGCTTAAATGATTGGAGGGTATCATAAAGGCATGCTGTTTGTATTGTTCTGGTTGGATTAAATACTTGTGCTATAAGTAGATGTAATTTTAGATAACGCTATATGCATTCTAGGGTATTGATTTTTAGCTAAAAATTTGTAGAGTAATAATACACTTTCTAACAATATATTAATATAGGTGACAGTGGAACTACAACTACAATTAGCCAATGCAACAGTTGGACAATTTGGAAATAAACTGTATGAAAAGAAAAACTAAAACGTGTTACAGCATCCAATTTTCAATGCGAAAATTTAATTTTAAAAAATGCTACATAAATGCTATCGACATCCGGAGTGTAGCTGTGAAATTTGCCTGTGAACGCGAAAAGATCCACTACAGGAATTTGCTACCGAATATGATATCTTGGTAGCCCCAGCCGGCGTTTTTGGTGATACAAATTGTGGGTACATAGGCACATCCCCAGATGGTGGTTCTACGGTATGTGTATACGTATTATTAAATAATGGTAGTAATTTATAGGACTCGTTGGTGAAAATGCCCTAGTAGAAGTAAAGTGTAGTGTTATCTTCTCGGTTCTCATTAAATGAACGACTCTCGAAAGGTATTTAAAAAAATATATTCAACGACTCATGATATACACATCTTAGTACTCTGTCTGACATTCAACAACTCCCCCCATGACAATCCAATATCACCTAGTTACCTAAATATCGTGATATATTGTTTCATTTGAATTTTGGACGCTAACAGTAGTTATAAATTGTGTAGAAGCGGTGGAACACTATTGCAGATGGCCATCGTCGTCCAGACATTTTGTTCACATATTAATTCTGAATGGCAACTCCAATTAAAACGCCACCATGATTATTATGACTAAATCCAAGGGCAATTAAATGTACCGAACAGACAACTTTGTTATACCGGTCGTTTTGAGAAATAGGAAAAATAAAGCCGAGAAGAGGT